>CAUYPK010127306.1:30000-76492 GCA_963574355.1 Loris lydekkerianus
AAGTTCCTCAAATGCTGATCAATCTTTGTGGCTGTCATTGTTTGAGAGCAGAAAAAGAAAAAAAAAAAAAAAAGAAAAGGAAAAAATGTCTATATGTGTTAGGGAAGTGGAATTACTGTGTTTTATTTTAAAAATTGGAAAGAGGAAGAAAAACGAAAATAAATAAGACTGAAATATATAGCTGAGTGAATGTATATATTGTAAGTTTGTGTTGTATGAGGTATAACGATTTCAAATATCTGTATCTTTTCAGTATTTTTTCTTTCAAATAAAGTCCTTACATAAACTTAAATATTGTGTATAACTTATTTTCTTGTTTCTGCAAATATTTCATGGCATTTGAGGTACTGGACATGAGGGGAAATTGGCTGTGACATCTGCCCACACATTGATTTCCAGGGTTGATGCAGAATGTCTGAGCTGATTGTAGGTCTCCCCCACCGCCTCATCTGTGTCCCTCCAAGAGTATATTCTCATTTACAGTGAATGAGCTTCTGACAGAGGACCAGTCATGAAGGGTATTTAAAAGGTATAACTCCTTGCTCAAGTCTTGAGACGTGATCATAATTTATTCAAATACATATAAATATATAGGACAAAATAGACAAACTTTGGTTGGGGTGAATCCTGTTTTTAGAACTAGTATAGTGAATACAAAGGCTTGACCTTGGGTGTCCACAGAGTTATGCCTGAGTACTTATTTGATTTATGACTTCAGCAAGTCACTTAATCTTTTCAGCCTTAGTTTCTTCAACAAAATGGGTTAATACCATATCAAAGCATTATTTGCAAGGACTAAACACATTCACTGAACCAGTATTTTTGGCTCCTCACTATATGCCAGGTTCTCTTCTAGGCTGTGGGGTTATAAAACTGAAGAAAGTAGGTATAAATCAATAATAAGAAAATAATTTAAATACCTGTGCCCTCATGGTGATTACATTCAAGTTTGAGGAGGTAAGCAATAAAAAAATGTGTTTATAAAATATGTATTATGCTTGATGATGATAAATGCTATGAAACAAGACAATTTAAAAAGGAGAAGGGAAAATGCTGTAAAGAGGAGGCTGCATTTTAAAATAATGTAATAAAGAGCTTTGTGAGGAAGGGCAATAGGTGTGGGGGAGGAACTATCATATTGAAAAAGTCAATTTATATATATATATATATATATATATATATATATATATATATATATAAAAGCACAATTGTTGGTTCCGTGTTCACTAGGAGCTTACTAAATGTTTATTGCTATGAATAAATTCAGTGTTAAGAAATGTTTGATACAGAATGTGTGATTTCACTCTGCGATCATGGAAATAGCCCTGAATGAGATGACTCTACCAGTATTTGTTTTCTCCTTTTTTGTTGCTTGACACGTGAAAATGTTGGGTCATTATATCTGAAATGTCCGATTTTAAATCAAAAGTTTATCTCAAATAAGAAGCAGAACAATTAATCTGTGGGCGCCTAAACTGTTGACAGAGTTTTGCCATCTTAATGGCAGCTTGTATGTGCCAACAGCTGAGAAGCCTGGAGAGCAAATGGTGATGAGATCACTAAAGGGGTTTCCCACAGCTTGTTGAGTTTTGAATATTATTCCTTGCAAGAAGTCATCCAGAGCCTGGAAGAAGTAGTTGGTTGAAAGTCTGGTAAATACAATGGATGACAGAGTTCCCAAGTCCAGCTTCTGTAGTCTGAGCAGCATTGTTTATGTGACCTGTGATCCAGTTGTGGTCCAGTGCTATCTTGCAAGAAGATTGGACTGTTGCTAGTGACCAATCTCAGCTTCTTAATCTCAAGCATCCTCATCTTTCTGTCCAATTGGGTGCAGTAGACATCCACTGCAATGAATTGGCTAAGTTTCATGAAGATGGACCACCAAACAGATGCTATTAGCTTTTTTGATAAAGATTTGGTTTTGCGCTGTTTGGGCACTTCATCTTCATCCATCTGTTGTCCTGAGTACCTGTGATTGTCAAACAGAATCCACTTTTCATCACACGCAACAATATAGTGAAGAAATCATTTGCCTCTATGTAGTGACAGCAAAGCTGTCGAGATGTCTCTTCTGATACCTGGTTAATTTATGTGGAACCCATCTGCCTTGTTTATGTTGCAAATTTGTTTCAAATGGTCTAATGTTGGGATAGGAACATCAACCTTGCTTCTAAGTCACGTGTAGGTTGAGATGGATTTGCTTCCACTGCTGCCTTCAAAAGCTAATCATGGTCTCAGGTCCACCTTGATTCAGGTTGCCCACATGGCTCATTGTCAAGATTAAGTAACCAGAAGGGGCTTCTCAACATTTTGTGAACTCATAGCTACATTCCTCCCAAACACTGTTGAAAGTTCAATCTGTCTCTGTTGCAATGGTTGCATATGCATAACAAATCTTGGATTCTCCCAGTGTGTCACAAAATTGCTCTAAAAAATTTGAATGATAATCACAAGCCAAAACTAGGCTGGAAAGAATTAAAAGTGAATGCACACACACACAAAAAAAATATATATAAAAGAAATGAGAAGTGTCCAAGTGAAATATCAGAGATATCAGTTGTCAAAGTTAGCACTTAAGGAAATTATACATTTCATAATTATAACCTAATATAACCCAAACAATAAGAGTCTCAAAATCTTGTGGGTAGAAAGATAACCTAATTATTTCAGAAACATTTCCCCCCCCAAAACTTAGAAAGAAATTAGTCTTTAAAAAATATAGAATAGTTGGTACAGAAACTGATAAAGCTAAGTTTTGTTTTCACTAGAGAAGTCATTAAAAATACTCAAGGCTTCTTTTTACCTTATTACAGGAAGAAAGTTCAAAATAGATGAGCCTGAAACATTGACTTTTATCCATCTTGAATTTCATGGAGCGTCCAGAATGATGCATCTTTCCCTTCGAATATTTATCCATCACTTTCAGACAAGTAGTATATTAGGCAATAAATAACAGACAGCTAGAAGAGGAGAAAACAGTTTTTTAATGCCTTGTGCTTAAACTGTCACTCTGGCAGGAAGTAATAACGGAATGCTGCATTATTTAAGGCAAGGTAATAGACTACTTCCTTTTGGAGGCAAATTACTTTGGGATCTGCTGCCCTCAGAAGCCAGGGTTTCCTCCGTGAAAGACTGGCATTGTTAGATTTGATGTGATGTGATTTACTATTGAATCCTTATGCTTTACATACCAGGAAAGAGTTTCCTTTAAAACTTCTGGTGATCATTCATCATTAAATCTAGACTCTAGCCCAGTGCAGCTCTCCTGTGGTCAGCAGCATGGTGCATTATAAGAAGCACAGACTCAGAGCTAGAATGATCCGTGTTTGACTCTAGGACTTAACTAATTGTATGATTCTGGATAAATTACCTAACATCCTAGAACGATTCCATTTTCTTACTTGTAAAATGGACATAGTAATACTAACTTAATTGAGTTGCTGAGAGGATTAAATAATGTGTATAAAGATCTGGGCCTTACTTTTTTGGTGTCAACAAATCAATATTTACTGCTTACAGATGTGTTAAAATATCACAAGTTACAACACAAACATGGAAGTGTTCAGCTGTTAAGTCTGAAGAATTAGGTGTTGTAATCACCATACCTTTTGTAGAAGGCACCAAAAAAATTAGTATCCTTTCCTGTTCCCTTTCTTCCTTTGAATTTGTTTATCATAAACATTTTGTAGTCCCAAAAGATCATATTCTACTTGAGAGCTGTATATTAAGCCTCCACCTACTCAAATTTTGGATGTCAGATGTCTGTCCCATTTTCAAAAAACAACTGGTGAATATCAGGGAGCAGAGCTGTGGATCAATACTGGTGTACACGGTGATACACGGTTGACAGAATTTGGACCTGTTTGAATTCCCATATTTTTAAAACACAGCTTCTATTCAATTGAATAATTGTACTTAATGTAGAAAAAAATTCACCACTGAATATAACCTACATTAACTATATTCAAATACACTTATTTATAATATTATTGCTGATTCCCTTACCTTTGGGTGGCAGTCGGGGCACTTATCCATCAGAACTTTAGAATATAAGGCTTTGATCTTCCTTTTCTAGAGGTGTTTATTACTTTGTTCTGTAGGATCATAAGCCAAGGTGGACCATTGAGTGGAAGATAAATCAGTTGTGTTCTTTAATTTTTAACATTTTTATTGTGGCTAGATAAATTTTCATTGATGATTTGGTCTTACTTTTTCTAGTTGTTACTTTTTATTAAAATAAGTTTGTCACTTTCCTTAATGCAATGTAAACTTTAACATGACAGTGTTGATAATAGTGCTTCAAGCTGTTATGGAAATAAACTGTTATTTTCTATATTTATTTGGGATTTTAAGCACTTTTGAATTTTTTGATTAACCAGCAGGATTCTATAAGGATATACTGTATTTGATTTTATGTTAATATTTTAAACATTATTGATGACACATAATCTTACAGCAAGTTGTTTAGTAGCACACATTTCCAAGCATCATAAATGTTGTGAAAATTTAAGCATTTGGAAATTTTAATTTTGGGCAGCACCTGTGGCTCAGTGAGCAAGGTGCCAGCCCCATATACTGATGGTGGTGGGTTCAAACCCAGCCCTGGCCAAACTGCAACAAAAAAGTAGCCGAGTATTGTGGCAGGCACCTGTAGTCCCAGCTACTCAGGAAGCTGAGGCAAGAGAATCACCTAAACCCAGGAGTTGGAGGTTGCTGTGAGCTGCGATGTCATAGCACTCTACCAAGGGTGATACAGTGAGACTCTGTCTCTAAACAACAACAACAAAAAAAAAAAAAAAAAAAAGAAAAAAGAAAGAAAGAAAAGAAAGAAAATTTTAATATTAATTTTTTTAATGTATAATGATCTTCTGATTCTAAATCTAGTGCATATTTAATTCCCTGAAATCATTCCATAAAATCATTAAGATCATATGGAAGTTTGTCTGCACTAATCCTGTATCGTAAATCCAAACTATTCATTTCAGAATGATTTTAGTTCCTTGGATTGCGAGCTCTGAAAAGGTAAGAATCATACTATTTGTCTCTTCTCTGTAGCTTTGAAAACGTCTTGGTAGTACTCATTCAAACACTTTTGAGCACTATTTACTAATTTACCTTTGCAGCTATTATCCATTAACTGCTATTAATTGAAATTAGTAGTTTATTTGAAGTGCTGTTTCATTTTGGTGTTCACATTGCTATTGTTTATGAAGGGACAGCGTGGTCTGTGGTTTGTACTTTTTCTTACTTGTCTTTACCTGTTTATGACATTTTCAATGGGATCTGAGAGCTATTCATGGGTGGAAGGATTTAGATAGTATCCTCAAAATTCTATTGCCCCATGTCTGTGATAATGACCAAAACTTCAAATTATTTCTTTTACTAGCCATGATATTCATTCCGTGACCAAAAAACAGCCAGCAAAATATGGGAGTGCAAGTGTTACTTACACGTTGAAAGCATTCTTTAAATATATTCTGTGTGTGTGTATAAAGAACCTGATCTAAAGAAAACAATCAGGTGGTTAGGAGAGTAAAAGGTAAAGCAGCAAGAAAAAGTTTCTTTTAGCCTAAATAATCAGAAAGGTACACAAAATTTATATATGATGATTTATATTTGTGAAGTCTAAAAGTTAATAATTTATAGTATGATAATGGGTAAATAATTTATAGTTTATACATATGTTGAACATTACACAAGTTTTCAGGATTTCGTAAGATCCATTTATGACAGGAGTGTTCACAATATAATGCAATGTTAAAAACACAAAACTCTATGTTGACTTTGATCCGATTTTCACTTATATGTATGTGTGGAAATGTTGATATTTCTGGATTTCATAAAGCCAAATTTTACTTTATTTTCTCTGCTAATACCTTTTTAAAAATCCTGTTTAAAAATCACATGACTTTGTTGTGATATCCTGGTCATTCTTCTATAGGTGGTGTGTCAGAAATAATCTAAATGGGTAGCCTATCCTTAAATTGCTAAATATTCAAAGTGCTCATATTTATTTAAAATAAAGAAATAAGTGTCAGTGAAATACACCAAGAGTAGCATTGCAAATAAAACCAAATAAAATCATAGTAATATGGTGTTGATTGAATTTCACACCTTCAAATAGCTGTCTTTTATTGCCATGCAGATGAAATTTAAATAAAAATATTATATTTGTTGTGTTTCTGCTTATTAAAATGCACATTATGAACTTATTGCATGATGTTAATCACAGTGGCAAGATTTTAACGCTTTTCTGCGTGTGCCTTATTCAGTAGGTGGTTATGGAATATCTGGTTTACGTCAGGCACTTGGGTAGGCCACGGAGGTAATCAAAAATCATAAGAGATGTTTTTTTGTGTTAAGAAACAGAATTTAGTGAAAACCATTCTACAACATGGTATTTCATTATTAGCATAGCATAATATTATGGAACTCATAATATTATAGAACTCAGGGAGTTCCTGAATTATAAACATCTGACTTATGCACAACTCGCATTTATAAATGAGGCTATCACAGCAAGTTCCCAAGTTACAAACATCTGACTGAAACGTGACTAGCACTTGTGAATAGAGGCTATGAGGCTATTACAGGTAACAGGTAGATGTACCTGTTCCAACTTACACACAAATTCAACTTAAGAACAAACCTACAGGACCTATCTCGTTTATAACCTGGGGACTGCCTGCACATTGGTAGCTTTGGGACAAAGGTTCCTGACTCTGGCTGGGTTTGTCAAAAGCTAAACAGAGTGATATCTCCGATCTGTGGCTGGAAATATAAGTAAGGGTGAAGGAGAGGGTAAAGGGCGTTTTGTGCGCAAAAAATGGTATGAAAAAGCGCATATCCATCAAACTAGGAGATAGTTGGGAAGGAAGATCAGGCTTTAAAAAAACTGATAATGTTAACACTGTGAGCATAATTAAGGAAACTATCAGATTATAGACATAACAAAGGGAAGTATAAAAATATGCTTTGCATGTTGCATATTAACAGTATTCAGAAAAGTTGGTGAAGGAGTTTTTCCACTTGGGTGAATTTTACAACAAATGCTTAAGGAGAGACGCTTTATTTGTTCTTCATATAAATGTATTTCACTATTTTTTGCTTCATCGCACAGAGTAAAGAATATGTTTCTTCCTCCATGTTTTGCTTCTTTCAGAGTTTTTGAAGTTGCTATAATTAACAAATACCTGTTTTGGCCTCAGCTTTAACACACTTTCTGGGCTATTTAGACAGCTAGAACTCTTTTCCCTCTCTTGTAATGGCCCCAGATTGCTCTGAGTTCTGTAATTCTTACGATGGCTGTTTTGCCTTCAACGTCTCCCTCCTGCCTCTTCTACCAGCACTTCTCTCACTTAGCACCTTTGACTTACTCAACTCCGAAATTTCTGCCAAACTCCTTTGCTGTAAAAAATTCTTGTTGCTTATTTTCTGGTTAGCTTAATTAAGGTCATGTGGTACTATGGTAGACACACATTCTCAGTAATTTTAATACTCTTTTAAGAACTCTGTTCCCCCGTATAATATAAAAAGTTATATGTTTTGGGGTTCTTACATATTACGGAACTTTCCATATCGTGAAGTAAAAGGGAAATCAAACAAGGACCCAGGGCTGTATGGGAGGTTTGGCCTGACCTCTCTGTGTATTTTCCCAACTTTTCATGAAATGCCTTGAACAGTCAGTGACATCAGCTCTGTCTATAGTGATTACACGACTGCAAAAGCTACAAAGCAGAACTTTCTGCCTCCCCATCTCCGTCCACCAGAGAAGTTGAGGTTAAACCTTTATGAGCACACAACACTAGACTTGACTTTCAGCAGACTTTTTAAAACCCTGAGTTTTTGCTCAGCCTGCAGGAAGAAAATGAACATCGTGTCAGTCTACTGATCTCCAACTAGTTTTGCCCACATACTCCCTAAAATAGTTTTGAAAAATTACCTACCTTCTTGCACATTTTAAAATTCACATGAAAATGGACAGTTTTGTTACAGAAGATATTTCTGTTAAATATTGTTAATATTGTCATTACTTGTAAGCAAGGGAATCTAAATATTACAATAATTTGACACCTACAGCCATCTATGCAAAAAGACCTTTTCAAGTTCTTTAACATTTAGAAAATATACATAATTGATTTCTCTTTGAGAACCCATGTGAGATAACTAGTGTTTAGAAGTCCTGATGGATACGTACCTAACTTCCCTATGAGGCTGCTCTTTTGTAAGAGTCTGTTGTAACTCTTCAGAACCATGTTAGGGGAAGGAGAGGTTGGTGGAAATGACAGGACCCTGCAGCCTGTCTCTGTCACGGGCCCATCAGAATCCCTGGGCAGCAGCATAGCTCCCAAACAGCTGCTCCAAGCCCCACCCTTAGGTATGTCTCACCTAGGTGGGCAAATGATTGCCGCAGAGGACTCAGGCAGAGAAGGGAGAACTGGTTCCTCTCCTGTGCTCCTTCAAAGAAAGAGTCTAAGGGGTTTCCACCCCTCAGAGGCTGTGTGGTCACAGGAAGTCCCAAGAGAATGTGTGTGAAGAGCTGGTCATCAGCTGCCTACATGATATTCCTATCTTTTTTTGTTGATCAGGCCCAGGTGAAGTTCCGACTTGCTGCCCCTGGTGTGTGGGACCCGTGTGCTAACACTCAGCTCTGGTGGCAGCTGTATGATATTTCTAAACTGGCAAGCCCCCCAGACCATTTTTCTAAAAGATTTATCAGTGTGTTGGACGGGGAAATGGGGGAGGGTCCACGTCAAGCCAGAGGAGCCTTGTAGAATGGGCTTCTGCCCTCCTCTCCTCACTTACTCTTGAAAATGTGGTCCTCTCAGGGCATCTCTGCCTTCAGCTTTCTGCTGGCAGGGCCAGGCCTTCGTGTGTGCACGTGCCAGACTCTGCGTGTGGGCTTGAGGCACAGGAAAGGCCGCAGCTGGCTGGTGCTACTTGCTGTCTGTGGTGGGTTAACGGCCTGGGGTGATGTAGGATATAGCAGGGTGCATTTCACTGTTGAGAGCACGAACTTGGGGTTCCAATTCTGACGCTGCCAAGAAAATGTCACTTAAGGAGGAACTGTTAAAAAGCTCATGCTGACACACACTGTTCCCAGCCCAGGATTAGACTCCCTAAGTGAGGAGCAGCTGCGGTTGTGCTGCAGACACCTCATCCTTCCTCCCCTCCTGCCCAGGTGAAGAGCCACTGTCAGAGCCCTCTTGCTGCTCAGATTGCTTGTTTCAGTCAGAACAGTTTATACTGTGTAATTCCAGAGTAAAAATATCATTTAGGTCATAATGAAAATGTAATTTTAACAAAGAAAAATGTTAGTTGATGACACCATGCACTCTTGCAAGGTGCCCCAGAGGTTCTTGTTATGCCAAACACTGTTTCCAGCCCTGGGATCAGCATTCCTGCCTCATAGAACTTACATTTTACTGGCAATAGGGTGGCAGAGTGGATATTATTGAAGAGAAAGGATATATTAATACAAGTAAGCAAATAGGTGAATAGGGTAATGAGTGACAGGTACTGAAGGGGCCTGCGGAAGGGAGCAGAGAGTGACCACGTATGTTGACTTAGGAATATTAGCAATTTTTTGTACAATGGCTTAGTATCCTTGCTGTACATTATTTTTGGAAATATAATTATTAAACATGTATAATCAAAATAAGAAGCCAATTCCAAGTTCTTGGTATTTAAGAGCTGCAATAGCATGTTGTTATTTAGATACAACAGTGAAGTCACAGCAGGCATAATGATTACAGCCTGGACCTGACAGCAGTGAAAGCCAGCAGCATACGTGAGGACACATGGGAAGTGACAAAGCAGGGGTTGAACAGACTCCGTGATTCTTTCATTCTGTCACACACACTAGAGACTTCCATTCAGCTCAGTTATGACAATGTGTCAAAGTTAAAGTTGCCACCATACTAGGTTCATGATAAAATGTTGTTTTATTTTGAACAAATGCAATCCATTCATATTAAAAGTAGGCTTAATAAAATTTGGCTTTCAGGAAGTAAATCATTTTCACGTAACATTCATTTATTCATTAAAAAATATTGCCAGGCACAGTGGCTTGCGCCTGTAGTCCTAGTGTTCTGGGAGGCTGAGACAGTGGAGTTTCTGAGCTCAGGAGTTTGAGACAGTCCTTGTCTCTAAAAATAGCTTGGCATTGTGGCAAGGGCTTGGAGTCCCAGCTAATTGGGAGGCTGAGACAAAAGGGTAGCATGAGCCCAGGAGTTTGAGATTGGTAGGAAGCCACATCACTTGACTGAGGGCAACCAGGTGAGGCATTGTCTCAAAAAAAAAAAAAAAAAAAAAAGATAGATAGATAGATAGATAGACAGACAGACAGACAGACAGATAGACAGGCTATGGTGTGGGTTAATGAAGTTAAATGATGCAAGATTTCTGCTTTCAGTGAGATTATAATCTGACAAAGGGTATGTTCTCTGTACAAGGAAGATTATGCTTATGTGGCTTGAAGTAGGAGCACCAATAAAATCGAGGAGAGAGAGACTGGGGAGAACTTTAAAAGGAGGGTGTGTTATTAGGTAGAGATGGCGACAAAGTGTGTCCAGGTAGAAAATGTAAAGTGAGTGTATATGTGAAATTAGGAAGGTTAAATGTGTTTAAATAGTACATACTGGGCCACAAGGCCGGGAGTTTAGGAAAGGCACTTGACCCTTCAAAGCAGGGGCTGGAGGAAATGATGTCACACACACCAGGTGGGGTTGGAAATTTCCCCCAAATTTAACTTCTGATAGCCTCCTGTTGACTGGACGCCTTACTGATGAGAAAGAGTTGATTAAGACGTATTTTGTGTAATATGTATCATATACTGTATTCTTACAGTAAAATAGGCTAGAGAAAAGAAAATATTATTAAGAAAATCATAAGGGAAAGAAAATATGTTGACTAAATGGAAGTGGATCCTGATAAAGGTCTTCGTTTTTGTCGCCTTCACTTGGACAGGCAGAGGCAGGAGCGGGGGCGGGGGCGGGGGTTGCACTTGCTGTCTCCAGGCTGTGGCAGCAGAAGGGAATCCGTCCAACCCACACCCGGCCCTGTGTGGAGGATCTCAGGAAGGCTAGCTAATACTCGGGAGGCCTCCGGAATATTCTGGGGAGGCTGGGACCCTCTGTGTCAGGAGGTCCAACCTTTTTTTCTCTGCTGCACTTTGGAAGAATAAGAGTTTGCCTTGGGCCACCCATTAAATACACAAATGCTAAGGAAGCTGATTAGGGAGAAAAAGGTCTCTGATCGGCCAAAACAGTCCTCTCCACATCAGGATGCAGCCCCAGTGGGCTGTGGGCTTGAACCCCTGGTCTACACAATGGTTTCTCTTTCTTACAGGATACAGATAGGATTTACGGAAGCCTCTTCTCAAAAATAAACTGTACACCCAGCAAAAGACAAGAGAACAGATACCATCCGTCAATTCCCTATTGAAAGGACTTCTTCGTTTCTTAGTGGTCTTTTATGTAATTTTTCTACTTATTAAAAGTGAGGTTTTCACGCCTACAATAAAAGGAAAGAATATATTGCTTGGTTTAAAAATTATATTTCTAAAAGAGCACAGCAGGAGGCCTGGGATAGTGTTTTGCCTGAGTGCCATGGTGGGCCCACTTTCTCTGCCACCAGGAAGGAGGGACCGGAGGGACAGCCTTCTCTCGACCCTTGCCAGACCTCAGTGAGGCTATGGCAGTTCCTAAAATAGCTGAGATTAGATTTTACTGAGTTTAAATGCTAGATTAGGAGTTTGGCCTTTATTTTAACAGATAAAAAGCTTGAAGAATTGATGCTTTTTTGTTCACCCTGTTCTGATTATAAGAATTACTTGCTCAGAATTGTGTATTAAAATTTATTTGATATTGATATGAAAAATATGTCTGGAGGAGAGAAAGTGTGAGGCCTATGCTCATGTAACTGGTAATATTTTCCCCCTACAAAGGGGTAATATTTTCTCTATAATAAGACAGTTTTACTGTGCTCTAGAACTTTTAAAGGTAATTTATTTTTTATAATTTTTTTCACATATGTATTTTTTAGAAGATCTTACGTCAATTTAAACATATTTTCCTGGCAAGACCTTCTTAAGTTAGATAGGTGTATGTATTTTACAATATCAACTTGAATAAGAGAATTTTAATCATATGCACACTGTGACTGGAATATGTAATTCATGCACGTATTAAAGGGAACTGCTGTTTAATACAACTTATAATGATGTTGCCATCACATTTTATGGATCAATGGAGATTAATAGACTTTCTGGAACCACACTGTTCTTATGAGGGCCTTAGGTATAGAATGAGTCTGTTGTTTTCCTTTTACTAACCGCCAGGGTCTACACGGTGGATGACAGATGACGCAAGCTTCCATGTGACATTACTCAGTGTCGAAAGGAAACTTAGATGCTTTCTTTCCCTATTCCTAAACGTGTTTATTTCTTAATGAGAAAGTTAGAATGTATTATTTCAACAGTCCTGGATATCAGTTTATCTGTCAGCATTCAGCTGAGCCAGCATACCAAATAAAATGCTAACATGGTTCCCAAAGAGACTTATAATTAGATTTTTTGGTTTTTAAAGACCATATAAAAATTCTAATTGTGCAGTTTTGCTATGGCCATGCACTCCATTTTTAAAAATAAAACCAAGTTTGGGAACCACTGCTATGTTAGGCCATGAGGTAGTATACAATAGACATACACATACAACAGAAACAGACATGCAACAGAAAATAGAAATAGGAGCTTTCCTGTGAATTTCACTTTCTATTTTCACTGAAAGAACATGTGGAAAAGCTGATACTTGCAGAGATAGTGAGTAATCAATGAAAATTAAAGTGAGCAAAATAATCAATGTAGGAGTCAACTAGGTATTCTTTTTCTTTCATTTAAAAAACAATTGTGGAAAATATATATGGCATCAAATTACCATTTAAACCCATTTTTTGGTGCAAAGTCCAGTGGCACAGGCTACATTCCCATTGTTGAACAGCCATCAGCACTGTACACCTCCAGGACTTTTCAATATCCCAGCGGAAGCTGTGCCCATTAAAACTAACTCCCATCCCTCTCCTAGCAACCACCATTCTGTGTTCTGTCCCTGAGTCTGATCGCTATAGGTCCTTCATATAAATGGAGTCAGAAACTGATCATCCTTTTGTCTTGGGCAAACTTTACTTCAGATAATAACTTCAGGTTTCAGCCATGTTGCAACTTGTGTCCTAATTTCTTTGTTTTGTAAGGCTGAATGGTCCTCACACCATTATGTTTATCCATTTGGTTTATCCATTTATCTGCTGACAGGTGTTTGGACTATTTCCAAATCATTCATATGACTCTTCCGTGTTTAATTTCTGGGGAATTGTCACACGATTCTCCACAGTATCTGTACCATTTTACATTCCCGTCAGCAATGCCCAGGCGAACTAAGTATTCTCACCTCTAAAGTAGCATATAAACCCTTTGGCAGAAACTACCTTCTGGCTCTTCTGTAGTGTCCCCTGAAAGCTCAGGTGTGTGTTCACCACATGCCAAACACCTTGCAAAGGCCAGACTGACAAGTTATAGTTTTCTTCCCTTTACTCAAATGTGGAATATTTATGTGGTTGCAACCCCCAAGTGTAATAATTTACTGTGGGAGCACTACCTGGGAGTCACATATTATTTGCATAAATAGAGATGAATTTATGCATCACTGTCAAATTGGAATATTTCTATCAACAACACCTTTATGGAAGCATTTTTGTGTTGATGTTGACTGCTTCTCCTCATGCCTTCCTTACATTACTTAGGTTTCATTAAATGTTGTCTCTGTGTATGTTTTACATGCAATTCCCAATAATTATAAAAAATGTTGGAAATTTTGAATTGTTACAGAAATATGAAAAGTATTTTGGATCATAATAACAATGACAAGCTGAAGAGATATTTATGGCTGCATAGAACTTGGCATGGTTTTGTTTTCGTTTTTCTGTTGGCTACCAGGAGCCTCAGAGAAAAACTTAATATTCAGCATTAGTAACTATTTCTTAATTACAACAACCTAATTGCATGCATGTCTACTAACATGGAATCAGGAATCATAAACAGTTTTTTGTGGCAAATAGAACATACAATAATGAGTCAATAAATAAACCAATGCACAAATATAAATGGAACTATATAGATCTTTCTACAATCTATCTTTTCACTTGAAGTTTAGGTAATTTGGGGATGTGTAGGCCTTAAAGGAGAACCAAGAGCGAGGACCAACGTCACACATCAGGCTGTTGCCAGTGAATTTGGGAATTGATGCTCTCACAGGATGTGTAGTTTTTTTTTTTGTTGTTTTTTTTTTTTGCCGGGGCTGGGTTTGAACCCACCACATCTGGTATATGGGGCCGGCGCCCTACTCCTTGAGCCACAGGTGCCACCCAGGATATGTAGTTCTGAAAAATGTTACTAGTTCATACTTTTGGGTAAAATTTTGTATAAATATCTTTTTTATGACTATCTTAAATGTGTTTTATGTAAGCATTATTCCTTCTTAATTTATGAGTAAATAAAATACAAAATGCTTCTAAGACTAAATATGGTAAAATAAACCTAATTGTTTGGAGTTAGTTTACTAAATGAAATTCAATTGTCCCTATAAGCATGTAATAGGAGGGAAAAATTAAATAGGATGTGAAAAATGGCTGCCTTTATCACGAAATTACTCCTTCCTATTTTTAATTAAATAAAGGAACAGGGGGAAATGTATACATTAGGTTGTAGTGTTTTTTACTTTATCAATCATGATAATGAAGCATGTATTAATCATTGAACCCAGACATCTTTATGGGTTTCATCTCAACTCACATATTTATACTGTCTTCAAAATGGGCTTCTAAGTCTAAAGAGATTTTTTTTCAGCACCTACTATTGATGAAAGGATCTCTGCCTATTATCAGTTTCTAGGGAGTTTATAATCCTTGAGGACAGTGGAAATTGCTTAGAAAGCATTTGGGGTTTTCTTATAAACATGGCTTAGAAGAATTTGAGACTTTGGGTCTGAAGGACTTAGACTGTAA
Organism: Loris lydekkerianus; assembly: GCA_963574355.1. Lineage (NCBI taxonomy): Eukaryota > Metazoa > Chordata > Mammalia > Primates > Lorisidae > Loris > Loris lydekkerianus. The sequence continues at coordinate 45,058 of CAUYPK010127306.1, forward strand.
TTTTGTCTCTGCCTTTCGCTTAGGGGCTGTGAGGCAATGAGGGAGTTACTTAATCTTTCTTTCCCTACATTTTCCTCATTTGTAAACTAATGTTATAATATGTAGCTCGTGTGGTTTTAACAAAGGTTTGATGACTGAGGCCCACTCAAGCTAGAAACTGAATCCAGTTCTTATGGCTAAAAACATAAAAATAGCAATAAGCTTATTAACATTCAAATGCAAATATATCCTATGAGGAATATAAAAAGCACCCTCTATTTATATAAAAATTTGATATTGTTGAAGGCACAGTTATGCTTGATGAAATTTAGTGAAGATCATGAGAAAAAAGTGCAAGAGATTTGTTGTTTTATTAAAAGAAAGGATTTTACTCCTGCAATAGATTTTGATCTAGTTAATAAAATCCATTAAGTAAATGAGGTGCCCCAGTGATATCTATGTAATCAATAATGAAAAGATGTCCAATGGGAAGTCTGTTATTTGTGAAGAAATATAGTAACATATGACAGCATGGTATTTTTGCATAATGTGCAAAATTAAGCATGTCTACTTTTATTTATGGCATTTGAATGTTTTAAAACTTGATTATTAACTATTTGATGCTAAAAGTAGATTTCTCAACAATTATAATTAAGGGTAGTGAATAATTCCAATCTATTACTTCTTTACATCATTAATTGGTTCAGATATGGTGTAGAGGTACCAAGGACCATTCCTTCACCAAAATAAATGATTTTTCAAATTTATATTGGAATTAATGTCATTATAATTTGAAATAAAAATTACATACTATCATAAATACAGATCATTAATTCGTTATCGTTGAATGGCTAACTTTGTTGTTTTCATTAATTTAACATAGGTGTAAAGAGAAACATAAACATATTTTCTGAATTTTCCAATATGAATATATTGTATATTCCTAAATTATGTTTTCAGTTAAAGATTTAGGTTATATTCTTCACTACATGTATTTGAAAGAGAGAGAGAAGAAAACTTACAAGACTGAAGCCTTAAAGGGTAGGGGCAATAGCAGGCTGGTTTTATCTTTAAAATAGATAGTGTCCATAGAGGGTTGTGCTGGTTCTTTTCTGTTTGCTTCTTGAGATCCGTCCTCCTTCATGCGGGGCTCTAAGTCCTGGAACGTCCACCTCAATGGACTGCACCTCCCAACTCACCAGCCTTCTTTCTCTTCAGCAGCCCGTGGAGGCAGAGCCAGTGTTTGGAGGGTGGAGGAGAGCTCGGTCAGGTTATTTATCCCTGCCTCCCTGTTCAACAGATAGAAACAGAGCCATCCTCCCCTGGCCACATCTCCAGTCACAGGACCCTTCAGCTGCCCCCACTCTTCCCTGCCCCTTTGACACCTGGGGCTTCCTCTCCTGGTTGGTCCTGTCTCCCCTCCCCCACTTCTCTGGGAATGTGCCTTCTGTCTGCTGCTGGGACCCACTGGAAACGTTTGGTGTTCAGTTTTTGTTCTTTGAGATGAAGTTAAGAATCCGAATATACAAAATATAATAACACTTTCATTTTAAAAAGAAGATAGAAGAAGGCATGCCAGGTATTGTAAGCCATGAAGAATTTTTAATATGAGCTACTGTTCCAGAGTATTTTCCAATTTTATATTCACAAGTGTATGTTTATCACAGAAAATATGTTTTTGTTCAAAAATATAATGGGAGGAAATTTTGTTGCAGTGATTAATTTGTGAATTTAGTTAAGCCAGTCAGATGTCTCAACTTCCCCGATGTTTCTGCTATCTTTTTTGACTGACAAAATGCAATTTTCACTGAATAAGTTAACCTTATTCCGTGTTAAAATATGCATTAAGGTTTTTGTTTTTTTTTTTAACAGAATTTCCGGACACTATATGATTGGTTGTTTGGAAAGTTCTTTTTACTTGTACAGGTTGCTCATTAGATACAGAAAATTAAATCACCAAGATAGAAAGTGATTTGTTCAAAATGATAATATGGGCTATCCCAAAAGTTGTGCCTAAAGTCACCATGAATAGGGGAAATGGAAATTTAGAGCTAAATGTACCTTCATTTACAAAATATTCATTACAAAACTTTATAAAGAGGTGCCTAACATGTAGAGAATATTTAGTAAAATTTTGTAATGAATATTTTGAATATAGAGGTACATTTAGCTACAATTTCCTATTCCCTGTGTATGGAGACTTTAGGGGCAATTTTTGGGGTACCCTATATATGTTAGAAGTTTGTAGGTGGCTTTCAAACTCAGCTTGTAGATTTTGATTCCCATTTCAGTATGCTCACAATTCTGAGGATTCCTCAAAGAGGTTATATAGGCTTTTAAAAGTTAATTATTAAACATTCCTTATTTCTGCCTTTATTATGAAAAATTCATCTGAAATGAATGGTAATTTCCTTATGGGTATTATAACTTAAATACATAAAATGGTATTTTTAATAAACAAGAGGAACACAATCTTATGTTCCTCTTATGTCTTATTATTAAAACTAAGAAAATGTATTCATTTGGGAGAAAGGACAATAATATTCTGTGTTAAATAAAAGGCCATTGACCCAAGAGCCCTTTTATAAATATAATTGGTTTATCCTAAAAGAAACATTATGTTTGAGCCTGTAATTTCTTTCAAGGTTTTTAATAAGAAAGCATTATTTAGAACTGTCAAGAAAATCAATATTGAAACACATGTATACAGAGTGAAAATGGTATAACATTATCGATGGTTGTTTAATAGGGAAAAATATAGCCATGCATATGAAGAGGTCTCATTCTCAGTTAAGTATGCTTCAATTAACAGCTCCAGCTACATTACCATCTTTGGCAAGTAAGTTGCTCATTTGTTTGCGATTGGAACATAGCTATAATTACTTTCCAAGAAAATCTTACCCTCATCCACAGTTATTTCCTCAGATGGTGTCTATTCCAGATGGGTTTTGGCTAAGTGTCTATTGTCAACACCAGAGTTGTTTCATCAGTAACATAGAATACTGCTTTCCATTCTTGGAAGATGTTATTATTATTTTATAACTAATATTATTTTAAACTTTAGCACAGATATTTTCTTTTTTTTTTTTTATTAAATCATAGCTGTGTACATTGATATGATCATGGGGCATCATACACTAGCTTCATAAACCATTTGACACATTTTCATCACACAGGTTAACATAGCCTTCCTGGCATTTTCTTAGTTACTGTGCTAAGACACTTACATTCCACTTTTACTAAGTTTCACATATACCCTTGTAAGATTCAAGACTATTATAACCTAACGTTTGTGATGACAGAGACACATCCCTGGTCTCCAGCCAGCCTCCCCTCCCACGGCTCCTCTCACTGCAGGATACTTCAGCTTCTGGACTCATCCAGAAATAGATTCTCTTTTTCTATTTCTTCATCCTTCCAATGGAAACACCCTTGGTGGAATTCAGCTAAATGTCATATCAAGCTGATTCAGTCCTTTTTTTTTTTTTTCAGTCCTATTGTTTTGCTTTGTTTTGTTTTGTTTTTTCTAATTCAGAGCAAAAATAAATGTTATTTCACTGTGGCAGACAGACACTCTTCTGACAGATGAAGGACACTGGTGTCTCAGGCAAAGAGCTGGTAGGATTTTAAGATTTACAAAATAATTTGCTGAATAGACTACTTGATTTCAACAGGGGGATTTGTCAAAGTTGATGCCCTGAAAGGAAAAATGATAATGGAGTTGACCGTGCAAACAATGAATTCAAACCTTAGTTCCTGCATCAGAAATATCCTCAAACTTTATACGATCCAAATTTATTTTGATTAGCTTGTCTTTTAGCTTACTCTAATAGCTGGCCCATATATTCCCTCTGTTTACTGATAAACAGCCATAATTTAAATAACATTGGGATTCACTTTGCAGGCATTTTATTAGCGTCCCTGAAATGATTAATGTTTCATGAAGTCTGTTTGAGAGAGGGGGAAAAAAAAAAGATCGTGATTACATTTTTGGTGTGTGTGTGTTTGTTCACTTTTTTTAATTTTATAACTTTACTAATTTATATCACAGCGCCATCTATTGAACTAAATGTGCTTTTCTACATTCATAGTACCCAAAGATGGGTAAGATCACTCTGCGTTCAGTCAACCTAAGACAGGAACCAAACCACTGATGTTTGTATCCCCATGACGGGTAAGACTGAAACTGCAAGAGCAGGCAACCTAAGACAGGGGCTATGTTTTTCCGCCTTACAAAAAACAAAAGAGGGAATTGTTGGGCCCTGCCATGTGCCTGAGGCCTAGTGCAACTTCCGGAGCCTGACTGGAGTAGATCCATCCAGCTACTTCTGCGTAGCAATGACTCAGCAAGGCCCGGCCTGAAACTGCCTCTACCTAGATACAGCCAACGTGGTACCATGCCATTGGCCCAACCCTGTCACGCACCTCATCCCCCGCCTTCTTTCTCCGCCCCTTCTCCACGCTCTATATAAGCGGCTGCTTGACGCAATAAAGTTGAGTTCCTGCTTTAAAAAAAAAAAAAAATTTAAAACCATCCTCTCTGCTGGCCTGGAGAGAACCACAAATTAGTTTGTTAGTAGAAATGGCAATTCTTCCAAGGAATATTCAACTTCAAGAAAGCTTAAAGGTCTGTAGAGAATATGAAGGCATCACTAGTTACAAAGACATCTCTGGATGTCCTGAGTGCAAGTTATGATTATTGTGGAATCATACGAAGGTGCTTTCTTTTATCAAAGAAAGTGTGATAATAACATTTGCAGATTTGAAATTCTCATATTTTCTTGAGAAATGTGTAGTATAGATGATGAAAGCAAATGAGGTTTGCAATGAACTCCCCTCACAGCCCTAGAAGTACTGAAGAGGTACGTGCTCTGGGTTTCTTTGCATCTTGTAATGACACTCAAGACAGCACATACTTGCAAACAGCAGTGACACGTGCAGCTGCCATTGCTTGCATGTCTATCTGCACAACTTAACTGTGGAGTTAGGAGGGCAAGGACTAGGATATTTTAGATCTGTAGTTCATTATCAGGTACACATGTTGACCTAGCAGTAGTTTCCAGAGAATGGGGAGGGTCTCACAGAAACACAATTTTTAGACCACTCTGTCTCATCAGCCTCAACCTTCCCAGTTTACATGAAGAAAAGTGTCCCTTGGTAGATCACACAACCTATTCAAAGAAGAAAATCATTACAGATGAAGTTGGGATAATATTTAATGCCAACCTGATTCATACAAAATCTTAGGTCTAATTTCAGATTTATAGGATGAATATTTAAAATGTTCAATCCATTGGGTTTCATCTTTTGCAGGTGTTATATTTATCCCCATATTAGACAGATCTTAAATATTTGCATTATTATTAGAGAGTGCTGAAAGAAGGATCTTTATGAGAGCATACAGATCTGGTAAATGATCTCCTTGTCTTTAACCTCCATAGGTAAAATCTGTTACAAAATGCTTGCTTGCAATTATTATTATTATTATTATTATTATTATTATTATTATTATTTTGCAGTTTTTGGCTGGGGCCCTACTTTTTTGAGCCATAGGCACTGCCCCTGCTTGCAATTGTCTTAAAATTCACAAATAGTCTTTTCCTAATACTTTCATTTCTCTTCAGATCGAATAAATCTTTTATGTTTTACAAATAGTCTTTTCCCTTCTTTAGTAAATAAACTTACATATCTTATCTACTAAAAGTTTTATTATGGTGATTTGGCCCAGAATGCATAAACCTCCAAGGAAGGATAAAGTTGGGCTGGTTAATAGATACAAAAATATATCTAGATTATTAGACAGATGAACAATATCTGATAGCACAACAAAAAAACTATAGTCTACAATAAGTTGTAGTATACTTTAAAATTACTAAAAGTGTGGAATTTCAAGGTCCCCAACATGAGGAAATGATAAATGCTTGAGGTGATGATATCCCAATTACTCTGATTTGATTATTACACATTCTATGTTTATATCAAAACATCATATGTACCCCATAAATATATACAACTATTACATAAATATATTATCATTTAACTATTTTAAGACAGAAATAAAACGTTCGCTCATGCCTATAATCCTAGCACTCAGGGGGGGCGAGGTGGGTGGATCTCCAGAGCTCAGAAATTCAAGATCAGCCTGAGCAAGAGCGAGACCCAGTCTCTAAAAACAAGCTGGCTATTGAGATGGGCACCTGTAGTCCTTGCTACTTGGGAGACTGAGGCAAGAGGATGGCTTGAACCCAAGAGTTTGAGGTTGCTGTGAGCTGTGATGCTACGGCACTCTACCAAGGGTGACAAAGTAAGACTCTGTCTAAAAAAAAAAAGAAAATCTCAAAATAGAAAACAGGTTACTATACATAATGATGTTCTTACTTATTTAGCTGTAGACATTGAGCTTTAGTAAGCAATTCCATGGGCAAATTAATTGACACCAAGAATGGATTTAAAAGCCAGATCAAAATTCCCAAACTAGTATTCCTTCTGTTGCTTAATAGAGTGATGAGCATGTTTCTACAAGAAAATTTTAAAAAAGAAAATCTACAAATTCATGTAACTGAGGCAGAAACAAGGCACTATCACGGGGGTGGTGTGATCTTCCAGTGTCTCACCTCCTATGGAGGATGATCTGGTGCAACTGTCTCTACCAGTCCCTCTTCAGTGGCTTAGCTTCAGGTTCATGCACCGAATCTCTATTAATCCTGGTTGTAGTCCAGTACCATTCTCTGGTTTTCAACCACAATCCTCAAGTTCTTCAGAAAAGGAAATACTGAACATATTTTATCTGAATTACATACATTACATTTTGGCTCTTTTTTCAAACTACTAGACAAAGTGCACATTCAACTTGTTATATTAAAATTGATAGCATATTAGAGAACATTCATCATTTAAAGTAGGTTGATTAGTTTATTGATTGATTGATCAGAATTCAGAATAAAGCTTCGTTAACATAGCTGCATATATTTGAACTCCTTGAAAGTATGTCTTGATTATAAATGTTGTGGCTATTTTACAGCTTCTTATATTTTAAGCCTGAAAGTGTCTAATTGCACCAGTGAGGCAGACTAAGAGCCAGGGTGCCCAGTACCACATAAACCACCAGTCAAGTTCAGGTGAAGGTACTTCACATTCTGTTAAATGAATACTTATTTGCACATAACCCATTCAAATAAGAAAATAGCATGTTATGAAGATGGCTTCCAGCTATGATTAGGAAGTGTCTTAAATCATTATAGTGGTATTTACAATATATAATGGGTGATGTTTTCCTAACATACTTATAAATGTCATATTTTCAGCTGATAATAATAAATTCTTACAGTTATAAATACCTAGCTATACAAACAAAGAAAATATAAGAGTAACCTAACAACAAAATGACAAAATTTATGCTCAGACTATTTGACACAGCTGTAATTTCTGAAGAAGTTAATCCCATGACAGCAGTATATGGAACAAAGAAATATGATGAAATTTTTCAAAAAGTCAAAATAGGAATATACATAATAATGGTCTCATATGTTTCGTGTTGATAAATATTGCTCATGTTCTCAGTGTTAAGTTATTCTGAAACAGATACACGTGCTAGAATAAATGTGAATATATAAATAAGATATATGTAATTGAAAATATATGTGTTCATTGTAAGTTAAAATAATTAAACCTACCTACCACTTGATTGTGAACATACCATTTTAATTTAAACTCTTCATTACTATTTTTATTGAAATTGCATTAAATTTGGAGATCACTATAGAGGAAAATGAATCATCCTATGCATGACTATATTAATTCTCTGATTATGCTAGCCTATTATAGGTAACTTTTATAATTTTCTCCTTAAATAATGTTTATTACCTTTTAAATAATATTTGTTATTTACTAGCTTTAATCCTTCATACTTTATTGTTGCCATAAAAGGTATTTCTTTTTAATCATATTTTTGAACTCTTGATTACTAATGTATATATTATTATTAAACTTCTCTTTAGCCCTCTTGCTGGACTTCATTATTTATTGTTAATACTATTTTTTTTAAGAGTGAGATTTTTTTTATTACACAATTTAGTTATTTGCAAGTGCTGTTTTTATCCGATCCAAACTTTATTATTGTTTATTGATTGATTAGAATTTATAGAACAATGTTGAATTACCATGGAAAAGTGGTATATTGTCCTTTATTTTTAAAAGAAGACTTCTAGGGTGGCACCTGTGGCTCAAAGGAATAGGGCGCCAACCCCATATACCAGAGGTAGCAGGTTCAAACCCAGCCCCAGCCAAAAAAAAAAAAAAAGAAGAAGAAGAAGACTTCCAACTTTGCCTCTTTATTACAATATTTTGAAGGTTTATGCTTACGGTATACACCTTTTGTCAGGTTCAGATGTCAGATGGCTTATATTCTGACATTTGTAATAGTATTCTTCATAAATTTGTACTACATTTTGATTTTTTTTTATTCATTGAGATACAATTTCTTCTTTTATGGTGAATGTAGTGAATTTCATCTTCTAGAATACAATCATCATTATCTGGGACAAAGCCACATTTATAATACAGTGTGGGTTTCATTTTCTAATATTATGTTTAAAATAACTGTAGCCTATGTTTTTATATAATTATTAACAACGTATACTGATCTTAAATATTAATTGAATTTTCTCTCTAATTTTTGTGGGATGGAGACTAGAAATCTTACATTTTTTTTCTTCAAATAAAGAAGCAAGAAAATTTTATACACAAGACTCCAAACAGTATTACCCCAAATTGGGGAAGGCAGTTTGATAGCCCAGGGGAGAAGCATATAAAATTGCTGTTCTCCTTTTGGGTGAACAGTGCCTGGTCTATTTATACCATTTATAAATAATAAAAATGGAAATTATCTGACAATTTAAATTTCAATCTATTTAAAGAACAGATATTGCGGGCTCATCCTTTTTTAATATTACATTCATACGGTGTGGAGTTACGACCAGTATGATAATTGTAGACATCTTCTTAAACTAAATATCCTTCATATAAGTGTGAGAGATTTTTATAATAAAAAGAAAATAAAATTTTATGTGGACCACACGGTTAATACTGTTCAATCTTACAAAAAAAAAATGTAGCTGTCAAGGTCTATTTATAAGTCATTGGAATAATCACTTAAGTATAATTTGTGTTTTTATCTTCTTGGCTTGATCTTTAGAAAATTACAGGCATTGTAGTGAGTTTCAATTTTTGGAAAAGTCATGATAGCTATTTTCTCATACTCATCATTGATGATATTCAAAAGAGACTTCTCTTTAATGTTTTCTCCGTCTATTTCTTGGGTATGGGATAATTTTCTTTCCATTACAACCATATTTTGTTAACTTTTTCTTAGGATATAAAAATAGAAAACAAAATTCAATAGCTCTAACCTGAAATGATAGTTCGGGTCCATGCTGACAAACTTACAAAATGATCATTTCTTTTGGCATTTTAGTTTTCGGTCTTATATATGTTCATCTGCTGTATGATTATAGAAGTAGGAAAAATACGTAAGGCAAAATGAATTATTACTGTTACTTAATTTCAATATTTTCTGTTTAGGAAGTAGTATCTGTTCATTTTTTTTTATAAATTAATACTTTATATTACATTTAAAATATTTATATATTGTATATTAAATTTTAAAAATAGATACCAATGAATAAATTCATAAACTCCCATTATCAGTCACTATTCGTACTCTCTATGGTAACTTCGAAATTTGCCTTTTGTTCTTTTTTCCATTTTCAGGTAAAAGAATACAAACCCTCTTAATATTCTTTTAAAAATTCCTGCTGACAAAGAAGAGGATGTGAGCAAGAGCTCATTAGGGATTCTATTGCAGTAGAAACTAATATTTATTCATCATCTTCGATGCGGCAGGTGCTGTTTTAAGTACTTAATGACAATAACTCATTATCTTTTAAGAAAGCAAAAAGCTAGATATAATTTTCTTTTTATAAAAATGAACACCTTTATGTTATTTGCCAGGGTTAAACAGTTTGTCTCTGTGGTAGAACCAAGGTTTGAAGCTACTGTCTACGTCCAAAACCAGACCTTCTTATCAGAAACCAGAAAGAATCTGTCCATAATTATTACTGTCAGAGGCAAGAGGAGGCTACTTTTCAAAAAGAGAATGACGGGAAAAGAGAGATGTATTCCTGATCATTGCTTTTTCAAATGGATGACCATTTTTTATACCAAGTGCAATTATTCAAATTGATAATAACTCAGTAAGTTGGGTGACAGTGGCCTCTTCTGGTAAAAATGAGAATGTAACAAATACTGGCTAAAACTCATACATGTTTAATATGAATTTTGAATAAATTACATAAAATTAATTTTTACTTACATAGAAGTGATATTTCCTTATAAAAACTAAGTCAAAGATAGTAAAATAAAAGGCAAATCCTTTTGGGATGCCATCAGAATGTATTACTTTGTTAAGAAAAGAGTATTTCATTAGACAAATACAACATGACTTTTATCAGGGATATGATCTTAGTAAATTGTTTTATCCTTTTCTAGGCCTAAGTCTTTCGCTATGAGAAATGAGAAAGATTCCTTTATCACAGAAAGGATAATGAAGGATATACTTATATTGGAAAGAGAAGGCAATACGTTGAAAGTACAGACTGTAGTCAGAGCTGTTGGGTTCTCATCAGTTCTACATGTTTGGGGCAAAAGAAATCTATTATACCAAGAAAGGGGAAAAAAGGAAATAAAAAATAGTGCATAAATTCAAAACAATGTATGTATTTTGAAAACCGGTGATGTTATTAAATCTACTCTATTTCACAGAACAGAAAATTGAACTCCATCAAAGGAAATTGGTATAGTCTATGAAACAGCATTTGTTAAGGGCATATCCAGGAATCAGACTCAAATTTGCAAATGTATAATTCCTAACTGCAGGAAGGGCTCTATCATGTTATATGGCTCCTCAGTGACACAGAGAAGACAAAGACATGCTATTTTATATGTGTGTGTGTGTACAAAGTATCTAAACTGTGTTAGGTCCTATGGATAGAGCGTCCTATTAAATGTAAAAGCAAAAATGTTTATACTTTGGTATGGATCTTTCAGAGTTGAGAATTTAAACTAGTAGATGACAGACATTCGGTTGTTGATGTGAGCCATCTTGCACAAATTAACATATTTTGGATTAGCCATGATATGGTTTGATCCCCATGAAGTTGTAGGGATCAAACCCCATGCTGAAATCTTAAGGTAAGAAGAAATTTTAAGAAAATCTATAAAGTATGTTTCTTTTGTACACCAGACAAGAGTCCAAATTTCATAGCCAGTTAACATAATATTTAATTCTTCCACAATCCTTCTCATTCTTTTTTTTTTTTTTTTAATCTTTTAATAAATCTTCTTTGAGATAGTCTCATTTGGTCACCCTCAGTAGAATGCTGTGTTGTCATAGCTCACAGCAAACTCAAAACTCTTGGGCTCAAGCAATCATCTTGCCTTGTCTCCTGAATGGCTGGGACTAGAGTCTCCTGCCACAATGCCTGGCTATTTTTAGAGACAGGGCCTTACTCTTGCTAGGCTGGAATATTCGTTAAGATACAATAAAAATCTGAGCATTTGAAACATCATGAGTATCTACTGGTGATCACAATGATTCATATATGCCTATAACAGTGAATATGAAGATAATTACATAACAACCATTTGTAGGATGTCCTTTTTGCACTAAGATCTACTGTTACAATATCATGGTGTTTTTATTCAAATCCTTATTTTACTTAATAATTGCTTCAAAGTGCTCCAAAGTGTAGTCATGCTGGTATATTGTCATAATTATTGTTAATATCATAGTGTGTTTCATTTATAAATTATACTTTATCATAGATATGTATGTGTATGTGAAAATACATTGCTATATACAATTCCAGGTATCCACTGGAGTGGATCTTAAAAAATATCCTCTCATATTAAGTGGGCTACTATAAAAAGTAAGATTAGAAAGGAAGACATAAAACTATTCCTATTTGCAAATGAGTATATAGGAAATTCAAAGGAATATATTACATAATCATCAAAATGAATAAATAAATTCTGTAAGGGTTTAGAAATAAGAGCTATATATAAAAACTGGAAGTAACTCTATGCAGTAGTAATGAGTAAACAAAAAATCAAATCAAAAAATCAAATTAAGAAAGCAATTCCATTTATAATACTATCAAAAACTAAGTTTACAAAACAATTTAACCTAAGAAGTACAGGAAAATGGGAAAAAAAAGTCATCTTTTCAGTGAATGGAGACAGGGTAATGGGAAACCTACATGCGAAGAATGAAACAGCCTTTACACAACTTCCAAAAACCAAGTCAAAATGTATTAAAGATGTTAATATAAAAGCTAAAACTATACGCTCTTAAAAGAAAGCATAGGGATAGATTTCTATGACTGTGGATTAAACAATGATTTCTTAAATGGGTCACCAAAGACACAGCAACAAAATAAAATACGGTAGAATTTAAACTTAATGTGTTTTGAAATAAAAACATCAAGAATGTGAAAAAAAACCCTACAAAATGGAAGAATATTTTTACAAATCATATATAAGATGAGGAATTTCCATCTAGAATATATAAATAGCTATTACCACTCAATAACAAAAAGATGAATAACCCAATTAAAAGTAAGCTAATGATCCAAATAGATATTTCTCCAAACACTATGTAACAAGTGGCCAATAAGCCCATGAGAAGATATTCAGTGTCATTAGCTGTCAGTGAAATGCAAATCAAACCACAAAGAGGTTTGTGAACTTTACACCTATTAAAATGGCTACAGTCAGAAAGACAGATTGTAACAAGTCTTATCAAGGTTGTAGAGAAGTTGAAACTCTTAGACCTTGCCTGTGGAAATGTAAATTGGTGTAGCCACACTGGAAAATGGTCTGGCATTTTCTTAAACAAGTAAAATTGAATTTACCATATGATTCAACAGTTCTACTTCTAAGTCTATACCTAAGGCAAAAGGAAACGTATGTCACCCCAAAACTTACCCAAATAATGTTCATAGCAACATTATTCATAGTAGTCAAAAAGTAGAAATAATCCACCAATTAATGAATGGATAAACAAAATGCAGTGGCAGTATATTTATAAAATTGAATACTATTCAGCAAAAGGTCTGAAATGTTAATATGTGCCACAACATAGATGAGCCTTTTAAACATTTACCCAAATTGCAAAGTAAGACAGTCAGTGACAAAGACCTACATATCATAGGATTCCACTAATAGATAAGGCAAATCTGTAAAGACAGAATGTATATTAGTGGTTGACTAGGATAGGAGAAACGACACTAAATAAAAGAAACATTTTCTAATTAAGACCTTGGCAGGTTAGTTGTGATGGAATCTTATACCTTCAGAATCGACAGAATCAAAGTAAATAACAGGAGAACCAGGAAGAAATGAATAGCTCAGTAAAGGCCACATTCCTGCAAGCAGCCAGGGCTTCATCACTAAAATCAGAGGCAATGGCTTCCCACAGCTCTTGGTGAGCTAGCAGCTGGGTTTGACGTGAGATTAAATGATGAAATTTTCTGGTAACAAAGGATCTGGTTGCTGAATCCTTTATCAAGGGTTTTTCAGAGTCTCTGCATTTTTGACAGGTAGCAGTAAAGAAGCAACAAGCAATTCTGATGTTTAGATGCAATAAGCAAACCTAGAGATCCTCAGCTGAGGACATTTAGTCCTGAGGAAAGACTGGAGTTTCTACTAACTGGGTAGGATAGAACGACTACAATTTGGATATTAAGGGACTTACGATATTGACACACATCGGTGGAGTCAAAAATTGGAAGTAACTTACTTTACTTACAGTTCTCACAATAATTCTTCAATGTATATTACGTGCCTTTTACAACTTAAGAAATTGAAACTTGTAGAGGTTAATGAATTATTCAATGTAGCTAGATAAATAAATGGAGATGTCTTTATTCAAACCCAGACCTATAAAGATAATATCCCTTCTCCTTTGACTCGACCAAAAAGTCCAGGTTTTTCTGTGTAGTCATTAATATTTATGGATACTGAGGTCCTCGAAAAGTTATTATAGTCCTATGCCTTGGGCAACATTTCAGAAGTTCTGTCTGTTACATATATCAGCAATATCTGGTACATTCTTTAGAAATATATGGTTGAAAATAACTATTTTGTTAGATTCATTTATTATAGAAAAGCTCTTAAACTTATGATGCAGTTATTTTAATGTGAGTCTCAATTACTCATGTTGAGTTCCCCTGAAAGTAAAAGAATAAATGCCTGCATTACTTGGTGCTTCATATTTAGGACTGTGAGTGTTGCTCTGAAATGATACAGGTGAATATTGGCTGAATTTCCTGTTCATACCCATCCACACTTATATAATGAATAGGCACCAAATGAACATTAAACAAAAATACATGAGGTGTGTCTGGGTAACATTTTTTACAAATGGTATTTCTTAAATGAAACTTTAAACTTTTTAGCCCTTTGAGAATTGCTATCTCCTTCTTTTTTCCTCTTATTTGTTCAATATTTCCAGATTATTATCATCCTTGTTCTAAACAGAAGGATCACTTAGAAATACTCTAAAAGTTGAAACTGTGGTTTTCTTGAGCCTTGTAGCTCCTGTATTATAGAGCCAGCATGTTTAAAGGTTCAGAAAATATTCTTGAATTTCATTAATTTCAGCCTAGTTGAAATAATTCATTTAAAAATCTTTCAAAGTCAAGCTTACTTTGACTCCTGTTTATACTAGGATGAATTCTTATAATCCTAAACTGCTTCTTTAAAGCAAAACCAAACAAGTTGGCGGGTTGTAAACTTGTTGAAAAACTGTGAATCCTATCTTTCCACTCTCAGGCCTAAAGTTACATACCTTCTAGAAGAACATGACTCATTTTTAGCACTAGGGGTGTTTATTTATCACCTTTTATCTGGCTAAAGCTGGTTCAACCACTTAGCAGGTGTACGACTTGCTAGAAGCAACTGTGTCAACGAATGTTTTCACTTTTGCAAAGTGGAGAGTAATGTTTTCCATCAGTACTTTGAGTCAAATATTTCCAACAGTCCAGCTTGTTTCCGTATTGTCAATTCTAATATATCTTTCATCGTATAGTAATGTGAAACCTCTTTGAGGAACTCTGACTGACATCCAAATTGGACACACAGTTGTCACTGATAATACCTTTTACCAAAGTTTTTTTTTTTTTATTAAGCAGAATTGCAGTTCCCTATTAATATGTCATCTTTCTCACTAAATCATTGATTTTTAGTGTGGTTTGATATAGCTTAGATAGGTTGGGATAAATAACCAAGTTTTGAATTTAGCAAATCAGAAAAAAACTTTAATGTTTGACTCATCATTCAAAATAAAGAAATTTTAGTTTAGTCTAGCATAGCTTATTTGATAATAGCTCTTTATAACTATGTGAGACTGTTGTACTCAAATTCTTAGAATAACTTATTATTTGATGATAATTCTTCATTTTACATTAGATTTGTCTCTTATATAATCCACATAAAAGAGTCTGTGATTCCACTTAATAATTTCCTGTTTCTGCAGGATTTTAATTCTTAATTATCTTCTTAAGTATCAACTTTTTTCCTACTTGTTCAAAGGATAAATCCAGATAATCTTTTTGGCTGGGGAATGTCAAATGCTTAGATATTCACTCTACAGGCTCAATCCTATATTCTCAATCCCTCAGGAGTCAACAGGATGAAACCTTAAAAATCTGAACACATTCCTGCATACCCACCCACTCACTCAGCAGGTAGAGTGACTGACTGGCCTGAGTTTTCAGGTAAAATATGATTCTGCCCTGCCTCAAATCTGTAGTCCCACCTATCCTTTCTGAATTTCTATCCTACATTTCACCTCCTTTTTCTCTCTAGTTCAGGCCAATTTTGTCTACCTACCTAAGGGATTCTCAATCTCTCCTACCTGTTCAAGCACCATTCTGGGAAGTTGAGAAATATCCTCTTGTCACATGTTTTATCCCTGTCAACTCATTCAACAAACATTTAATGATGAAAACATGCTCAGTTTCTTCCAATGCTATTCAAATACAATTTCATCTTCTTTCCCTTACTCATTAGGCCTCTCCCTGTTTCTTTTCTCTTTTTGAAAGTCACAAAGCCTAAGAGACTCAGCTCATTCACCTACTATTTTCCTATCTGTCCCACTAACAATGATCTTCATGTTGATCCGTATTTCTCTCAAATTGTTTTCCCTAAAATCAAGGTTAAGCTCTTCTCATTGAATGCAATGGACTCTTGTATCTTTTTCATATTTATATTTTAGGCAGCATTTTAAATCAGTTAGTAAGTCTCTCCTTTTGAGGGTCACTATTTTTCCTCATTTCTTTTTATTTGTTTAAAAACCATCACTAAAAAGCCTCAATCTTGGGCTAAAAGCAGAACACTATAATAAAAAAATAAATAAAAAAGAAAAAAAATTGTTAAAAAAAATTAAATTAAATTGGAAAAAATAAAATAGACTTGTAAAAGAAAAAATAAATAAATAAATAAATAAATTCTTATAATTCCTGAAATCAGAAATCAAAACTCAGGATGCTTCCATCACCCTGACAGTTGCTCTCAGCTTCTTTTCTAATCTGTTTTCTGTTTTTGCTTCTGTTTAGGGAGATTCTACTCTTTATCAGACTAACAAAGTTCTCATCTAAGACTAATTTATTGAATATATAACATGAATAAGTGCTGAATGGTATTATATAATTGCCTGCATGTGTTATGATGATCACATAGTTTTTATCTTTTAATATTTCAATTATGTATATTTATTTTCAAAGCTAATCCAATATTACATTTCTTAATTAACATTACGTTAATTGTAAAAATGGAAATTATATCATGGAAAAGGGAAAAATGTAATAAAAGACTTAACAATCCTAAATATTTATGTACCTAACACAGAAGCACCCAGATTTGTAAATCAAATTCTCCTAGAGTTAAGCAAAAAGAAAAACAGCAACATCCTAACTGCCAGGGACTTTAATACCCCATTGACAGAACTGTTCAGACCATATAGGTAAAAGATATATAAACACTGTACTTGGCCAGGCATGGTGGCTCACGCCTGTAATCCTGGCACTCTGAGTGGATTACTTGAGCTCATGAGTTCAAGACCAGCCTGAGCAAAAAGTGAGACCCTATCTCTATTAAAAATAGAAAAACTGAGGCAAGAAGATCACTTGAGCCCAAGAGTTGGAAGTTGCTGTGAGCTTTGATGCCATGGCACTCTACCCAGGGTGACAGTTTAAGACTCTGTTTCAAAAAAAAAAAAAAAAAAAAAAGAAAGAAAGAAAAGAAAAAAATAGTAAAAGAAACACTGCTCTATGAGCCTAACATATTTACAGAACATTTTACCCCAAAGCTTCTGAATAATATGCATTCTTCTCATCATCACATGAAACATTCTTCAACATTGATCACATCTTAAGCCACAAAAATGAGTCTTGTGTGTCAACAAATTAAAAAAAAAAAAAAAAAAGAAATAGAAATCATACCATGTATCTTCTCAGACCACGGTGGAAAAAAAAAAACAAAAAAGACAGAAATCAATTCCAAGAGAAACACTTAATTATACACCAAGTCATTGAAATTAAACAATGTGCTAGCTGAACAATTATTGGGTCAATAATGAAATTAAGATGGAAATCAAAAGAATCCTCAAACTGAACTTCAGAGAGAACACAATCTGTTAAAATTTGTGGGATTCAGTAAAAATAGTCCTGTAGGAAAAATTCATAGCCTTAAATGCTGATATCAAAAGAACAGAAAGATTACAAATCAGTGATGTAATGGCACATGTCAAGGAACTAGAAAAGGAAGAAAAAAACTCATGACAGCAGAAGAAAAGAAATGAATGAGGTCAGAGCAGAATTACATGACATGGAAAACAAATAAGAAAGCAAACAAACAAAGCAAACAATTACAAAAGATCAACAGAACAAAACGTTAGTTCATAGAGAAGATAAAAAGTTGATAGATGTCTGCCTATATTAACAAGGAATAGAAGGGAAAGTACCAAAATAAGTTCAATCAGAAATGACAAAAGAGATTTTACAACAGATACCACAGATGTACCAAATACCATCACTATGCACAAACATTAGAAAGGGTACGATAAATGGTTAAATTCTGGAAAACATACAACCTCCTCAGACTAAGTCAGGAAGAAGTAGAACTACTGAACAGACCAATAGCAAGGAGCAAGATTGAAACAGTGATAATCTTCCAACCAAAAAGCCCCAGACCAGATGGATTGATAGCCAAATTTTACCAGACATACAAAGATCTGGTACCCATACTGCAGAAATTATGCCATAATATGAATAAGACGGAATTCTTTCTCTAAAAAGCCAGTATCACCTGGATACCAAAGCCAGGAAAAAACAGAACATTAAAAGAAATCTACAGACTAATATCCTTTATGAATATAGATTCAGACATCCGCAATAAAATAGTAGTAAACTGAATTCAATAGCACATCAATAAAATAATTCATCTACTATTGGGCTTCATACCAAGGACACAAGGATGGATCAACATATGTAAATTAATAAATGTGATTCCCCTCATAAATAAAAGCAACAACAAAAACTATATGATCATTTCAATACATGCAAAAAAAAAAAAAAAAAAAAAAAAAGCATTTAACAAAAATCCAGCATCCTTTCATGATAAAAAACCCTCAACAAACTTGGCATAGAAAGAAAATATCTCAAACTTATGAAATCCATATATGGCAAATCCACAGACAACATCATACTAAATGGGGAAAAGTTGAAATCATTACCTGTAAGAGCAATATACTAGTGCTTTATGCTGAAGATGTAATCTTATATTTAGAAAACTCCACAGGCTACACCAAGAGATGCTGGAAATAAATTTATTGGACAAATAAATTTAGCAAAGTGTCAGGTTACAAAATCAATGTATACAAACCAGTTGCATTCCCATAAACTGATCAAAATCAAATCAAAGACTCAATACCAGTCATCATAACTACAAAGAAAATAAAACACCTAGGAATTTACTTAACCAAAGCAGTAAAAGATCTCTACAAAGAGAACTGGAAAAAACTAAGAAAGGAGTCACAGTGACACAAATGGAAAATCATACTATGCTCATGGATTGGTAGAATAAACATGTTTAAAATGTCCATACTACAGATTCAATGCAATCCCATCAAAACACCAACATCATATTTCACAAATATAGAAAAATAATTCTACTTTTCATTTTGAAGGCCTGCAAAGCCAAAGCAATCTTAAGCAAAAAGAACAAATCTGGAGCCATAACATTAGCAGATCTCACACTACACTACAAGGTTACGGTACCCAAAACATCATGGTATGGGGAAAAAAAAAAAAAATAGAGGCAAGGCAGCGCCTGTGGTTCAAAGGAGTAAGGCACCAGCCCCATATACTGGAGGTGGTGGGTTCAAACCCAGCCTCGGCCAAAAACAACAACAACAAAAAAAAAAAAAAAAATAGAGGCAAGAACAGAGAACCTAAATATAAAACCATCCATATTTGATAAGGAATTAATAACCAGAATCTCCAAAGAACTCAAGGAAAAAAACAAAAAAACAAAAAAAAACAAAAACACAACCCCATTAAAAAGTGGGCAACAGACATAAACAGTACCTTTTCAAAGAAGACAAATGGCCAATAAACACGTGAAAAAGTGCTCAGTGTCACTAATCATAAGAGAAATACATATTAAAACTCTAATGAGATGTCACCTTACTCCTGTTAGAATGGTTTATTAAAAAGTTTGAAAACAGCAGATGATGGTGTGGATGTAGAGAGAAAAGAATGTTTATACACTGTTGCTTGGACTGTGAATTAGTACAACCCCTATGGAAAACAGTATGGACATTCTTCAAACAACTAAAAGTCCACCTAACATTTGATCCAGCAACCCTACTCATGGGTATCTACTCAAAGGAAAAGAAGACTTTTCCTCAAACAGACACCTGCACTCAAATGTTTATTTCAACACAATTCACAATTGCAAAGGTGTGTAATTAACCTAAGCACCCATCAATCCATGAGTGGATTAACAGAATATGGTATATGTATACAATGCAATACTACACAGCCCTGAAGAAGGATAATTTGGCCCATACAGAGTTGAACAATTTGGATGGAACTGGAGGCATTATTCTAAGTATCTAAATAATAGAGAAATAAACACCACATGTATACTCCCTAGAAAGCAGGAACTAACTGATGAGCACACATGCACACAGAGGTAAGTAAAACAAGAAATCAAGCAGGGAGAAGTGAGGAAGAGGAAGTGGGGGGTCAAAACCTACCTAACAGATACAGTGAACATATGTGGGTGATGGGTACACTTGTAGCCCTTACTCAAACATTACAAAAGCAAACCACATAACCTAAAACATCTGTATCCCCAAAATATTTTAACATTAAATAAATATATATCAGGAGGATCTTGAGTAACCGATACTAATCATTATTGATGGTGGTAATTTTTGTTTCCTTTTTTCTTGGTCACTCTTGCTAGCATTTGCCAATTTTTTTTTTTCAACTTTTCAAAGAACTAGATTTTTATTTTCTTTTTTATTATGTTTATTTTCTCATTGATTTCTTTACTATTTATATTCTTTTTGATTTTCTTTGGATATAATTTGACACCCTTAGTGTAATCTCTAATAATGAAAACGTAGGTAACTAAATTTTAACCTTTCTTCTTTTTTGAGATATGCCATTAGGACTCTCTATTATTTTATAAGTACTATTTTACCTGAATTCCACAAGATGTGATTTGTTGTGAATTAATATCACTCACTTTGAAATGTCTTGAGGAAGAAAATCCCTTTTTATTTGAAGCAGGTCTATTTCCTTCCACACATTTTGCCTTTTAAGCATTCCAAGATTATAGAAGAATTGATTCTGGCTTTTTGAAACCCTAGGATTAGCTATTTCCTTTTCCAACTCTTCATCTCACCTTGGCACAGCTTTAGATCTCAGAAAGTCTTAGGGAAACCAGCTGCCTTTAATAATCTTCATTTTTTTTTTTTACCTGCTTTTTGTTGGTCCCAGCTAAAAGAGAAAAGCTCATTGGTTTCTCATTCCTCAGAAGAGTAACTCTGTATGGGCCAAAGCCATTTCCTAGACAGCTGCCTGTAAGTCTCAGGTACTTCTGAAATTATAATACATCCTCTCCATTGCCCATTTTTCCTTGCTTATCAACTCATTAGATTTTCCTGGCTTTCTTTCTGCAGCTTTGAAAGATAGTGCTATTTGTCTTTCTCCTTCACCATTTTCACATTCAGTACTTGGCTTCAAAAGCATTGGAATTTCTCAAGGATGTGTCCTAAACTATCTTCTTTTATTCCATATTCCCTTACTGGATAATTGCAGTAATTTACCCGGGTTCAACAATCATCAGCTTCACAATTGTATTCATTTGTTCTACTTCTCTTATTTATTTTTTTTAGCCAAAATGTTTCAAACACATCCATATTGATATTTCATCCATATTGGTGTTCAAAATCTTAGTTTAAAAAATTTTACAATGAGTTTCTTTGCTCTGGCATTGGCAATGTCAGTACAATCTTTTTGTTGGCATCAGCCTTGTCGGTGATCCATTCTATTTGTCGATTTTGAGCTCCAATCTCAGTGCCCATGTCCTGGCCATCTTTTAGCTTTCCCAGGATGTTGCCCACTTGAGTAAGCTTCTCTTCCATACCATCTTCTCTGGCATCATTAGTTATACATTTAATGTATCCTCCACTGGCAGCTCCTGCTGTTGGTGGCTGAGGATGACCATGTGTCACCCAGCCGGGCTGCTTAGATATTACATTGCTAAGCAGTTGTCTCCGCCAACTCCCCAGATTGTCTTATAGACCTTACTGCACTCAAAGTTCTTAGTTCTATTACACAGGTAGACACAAGGGCCACAGCACTTGCTGAGTTCTAAAGTCTTCTCTGCCTCTCTCATGACCTTATTTATTTGGTCCCTTCTTCTATGTAAGTTAGTTCTTGTTCATCCAGCCTAGTGATAGTCTTCATTCCTGCATCCTGAGACTCAATGATTAAACCCAAGATTCTTCTTGTATTTTCCAGAGATTCATCAGTAACCCGGTGACCCTTCAGCTGAATTTCTTCTGATGATGGATTATGCATGATGAATCAAAACTCTATCAGGCACAGAACTGGAAATGTAGATATTCCAGTCACTCTTCTCCAGCAGCTGCAGCTCAGACATCCCCAGACCAGACCTGGAGCTGCATCTTTGTCCAACATGTATAATTTATATGGTAAAGACATATTATATATATAAACAGGGCTTACCATATGACAAAGACTAGGTTTTAAGGAAAATCAATTAATCTCATGGCCACAGTAATGATGTGAAAAAACAATCTCTCATTACCTCTCTTCTAATAATGAGAAAACTGAGTCAGAGGAAGGTTATGGAGCTCTTCCAGTGTTCCATACCTGAGACACAGGTCAGGGTTGATCTGGCTGCAGGGTCTGTTTCGTATAAGCTCACCCAGAGACACTTGACTTCTTGTCTTGATTGTACTAATAAATGAATGCAGTCTTATTTCCTGTTTCTCTTTCCCCCCATTCTTTGGTGTTTACATTTACTAAGTATGAAGGGGAAAACGATCCCTCTCCCACACCTACACTGAGTCTATTGACTTTTAAGATTTTTGAACTTACTGAGGTTGAGGTAAAGTTGAAATGGGTGATTGTGACTTCCTAAAAAGGCTTCTACTCCACTATCACTATCATGAGCTTATAATGACTTATAACAGTCAGTATAATTGGTTCAAAGTGTTTATCAGGGCAAAAGAATTTTAGACATTATAGTAAATGCTCAAAATTTATGTTAAACATTTTTCATTTCAGGGAACCATCATCTTCTCTTCAACTAAAATATCTAATCAAGATATTTTGACCTCTAATATTTGTCCCATATTTGCATTATGAAGTTTACTTCAAGCAAGTATTCTATTGCAAAATTGCATTTCATGGAAAACTATATCAGGTAGAAAGAAACCAAAATTCTCTGTTTAAAAAATCAGTATATATATATATATATACTGTGTGTGTATATATATATATATATATGTGTGTGTGTGTGTGTATATATATATATGTGTATATATATATATATATATATAATTTTAGTATGGCTCTTAAAAAAATGTATTCAGGGCACACTCTTAGCTTGTCTCACTGAGAAGGCAGAGAATGAATTGTCAGAATAACCTTCGGTAACAGGACCAAGTGATGTCAGCAATAGCAAGAGTGAGGCTAATGAAAGGACAGCAGGAATCCAAATGATGCCTCTTATCTCAGGCACAGCCATGGTTGGCTGCACTCTATTCCAAGCCAGGTAAATTGGAAGTAGAAACCAAACTAAAAATCATAAAACCAATCGGAAAACAATTTCTCAGACTCTCTCTCTTTCCCCCCTCCCTCCCTTTTCCATTAAATATTCTAATTGTAGGGGATTTCAGTTCTACAAGAAAGACCAGGTTAATTCAGTAAACAAATCTGAATGTAAATAATAGAAGGATTCATATGATGGCAAAAGGAGCTCAGATACCCAATCGAAAGTGAAGACCAGTGGGGAGTTGAAAAGATTTAGTTACAAAGCCACTGCCCTATCAGATCAGGCATGTACCATAGAAATGGCTGAGCAAAAATATAGAAATGTGACAAAAATCTTCTAGTGAGAATCCCAAGAAGAAAATCTACTTGTAATTATTAACTATTAAATATTTAAAAGCCTGATTCTAAGGAAGTTCACAATCAGAAACCCAAAAAATCTTCTACATAAGAACATTAATATATATCAAGACACATTTATAAAAGTAGAAGTTTTTTCTCACTTAAAATTAAACCTGTTATAGAAAAATTCTGATCATCTCTGCCCATATTTTAAAATTGTCATAAAAGTAATTAAATATATGCATTCACTTTCTGACTGATGGGAAAGACAAATGAGGATGACTTGAAAATACCAAAGTGCTAAAGGCACAAAAATATGTGTAGTATTTTTATGTACCAAAATGTGATTTTAATTTTGAAAATTGAAAACAAAGACTATGTGGGCCCTGAATTCATGAGCAGTATGTTTATATGTATTGGAGGAAATCCTATTTATAATTATAGCATAGAATAGAAAATAGCAAGGAGAATAATCACTATGCTTTTAGAATTTACTACAGGATAGGCACTTTGTTCACCATTTTATAAGTTTCAGTTTACCCACAGATCAGTGGAAATAGACCTTTGTGCTATCTTTATTTTTTAAGATTGGACACGGGCAAACATTTGTTGTTATACATCACTAGTTTCAGAAATAGAATTTGGTTATTTACTAAATATATCTTTCTGTTTCTCTTAAACAAAACTAGCTTAAAACCTAGAAAAGAATAATAAGAACAAAAGAAATTGAACTAAGGAGACGTAGTTTTAAATCTTAACAATGTTGATTCTTATCTGTGCTGTAGAGAAAGGCACAATTCTTAACCTTCTGGGCCCTCGAAGAGCCTACATAATGTGGGACACAATGCTTATTCTGTAAATCTTACTGATACATTTTAAGGTAGAAATGAGATGCTGATTTCAAAATTTCTTTGCAAATTGTAAAAAGCCAGGAAACAGAATTGTTAATTTCATGTTCTGTATATGCTAAGTTCTCTGAATTGCTAGAGTTGCATAAATAGATACCATTGATTCAAAATATAAAGCAAGATGCTTGTGTTTATTACAATTTGCATACACGATGAAGTGTAGAAGCAAACATACAGTGGCAGCTCAATTCACTGCCTTTTTAGTGCCACAAAATTAAAAGTATTCTTTTATTCACTCCTTTGCAGAGAAAGTATATAAGCTACTTTTATTAATTCTACTGCATGCAAATTACTCAAAAACTTGAAATCACTACCACTTACTTATGGTCTCACCTGAGGTCATTGCTGCTGTTGCAGTCGCCTGAAGGTTCAACAAGGGTGGGATGATCTAAAGTGATCGTAATAATAAGGTACTTTAGCTAAGAGGGCAGGAATAACTTGGAGCCTCTCTTCCCCCATAGTCTGCCCAGCAAGGCAATGTGATTCTCTTTTTATCGCATCAGATTAGTATGAGCGAATCAACAAATCAAAGAGTCAATCTTCAGAACGGTAGAAGATACTTGCATGCTACAAAAATCACAAAGGGCTAATAACCAAAACCCACAGAGAACACAAGCAAACCACCACCACCAACAACAACAACAAAAGTTAAACATCTTCATTAAAATCTGGGCAAGAGATCCGAATAGAATCTTTTCTCTTGAAGATAGATGAACAGCTAACAAGCACAAGACAAACGCTCGTCATCTCTAATTATTAGAGAATGCAAATCCAAAACACTTTGAGATGTCATCTAACTCCAGTGTTAATGCCAGTGTGATTCTCAACATGATGGCATAGGACTCCAAGGGTGACAGGGAAGCTGCAAGGCTTCTTGAGGCCTAGGCCTAGAAGTTACACGGTAAGCCTTCTGTTGCACGACATTCCTCAATGTAAGTCACAGAGCCAAATCAGATTCAAAGGAAGAGAAAACTCTTCCTCTTGATAAAAGGAGAGACAAGATCATATCACAAAAGAACATGTGGTAGGTGGATTGTTGGGTCGCCTTTGAAAATGTCTTGTGCCTTGAGTAAGCTATTAGTGATCTCTGCCAGAGAACCCTCCTTTCTGAGGTCACCATTCTCTTATGAGACAAGGAACTGTGTACTTCTAGCAGAGAAAAGAGGAGTGAATCATTACTACCAATTTCCTTTGTTCTTACGTCAAATTCTATTGCTTGCTTCTGTGAGGAGGAAAGAAGTAATTTTGTCTTCTTGAATTTGGCAATAGGCTATTACAGACAATTCTAGAAAGAGCACCACTTTTCCTTGGAATAAAAGAAAACAATGTAAATAGACCTCTACTACCAATTTCTGCTCCTTTTCATATATTTGTTTAGTACATATATTTAAAAACATTTTTTTTGTAGAGACAGGTTCTCATTATTTTGGCCGAGATGGTCTCACATTCCTGGCCACAAGTGATCCTGCCATCTCAGCCTTCCAAAACATTGGGGTTATAGGCATGAACCTCAGTGCCTGTTCAGTAAATATCCTTATACCAGATGAATAGGGAACATGTGTGAGGAAAAGTTATAGTTTACACATGTTGGGTAGAAAATCACTATGGAATATCCAGGTAGATAACTCTCTGTTCAAGGGTGGGCACAGAACACAATCACTACAGTATGTTATATCGGCCAGCTCAGATTGTTCTTTCCAAAGAGAAAGTTCTGATCCCATAAGGATGCCATTGTCTGTCAATGAAGTATAGCAAGTATTCTAACATCATATTCATAAATTATAAGGTGACCTGGAGTTTATTTTGTAAAATAGACAACATTTATTAATTGCTTATACTTATGTTTATACATATATTTGGTCCTGTTAGCATTGAGAAGTTTTGATTACTACCATAAAGGAAGTTATGTCCTACCATACGTGTTCCCTTGAATGCTTTTACATTGTGTGGACAAGCTATATACTTTTTGGCAACTTAGGAACTTTGACAATCATGTTTTGAGAAAAAGGTATAAATAATCTCCAGAATCCAAAAGCTCAACTCTGTGTCAGACTGTATTTTTGTTATACTATTTCAGGACTCACCAAAGTATGTTCCACAGTTGTAATTTGAACTATTGTCTGTTTTTGTGAATAGGCCTTACTGGAACACGGACATGCCCATTGTCTGCGGGTGCTTTTGCAGACAAAGCCTGAAATCGTTACCTTCTGTTTCTTTACAGAACAGGTTTGCTGACTCTTAACACTAAGTACCTTTCCATTCTCATTTTCCAGAATTCTGTGATTCTATAAATTACCCTGTAAGATTTGGACCTATTATAAGTGTTTGGGCAGAGGAGAGGCATGGTGATACATATGTCCTGGAAATATCAATGTAGCAGTCTTCAAAGGATGGAAAAGAATTGTAGAGAGGCTAGAGGCAAGGAAAACAGCTCTCATCCATGATCACAAATTCTGAGTAAGAATTAACTTCTATTTAAAAACTCAGAAAAACAGTCTATGAAAAAGACACATGAGGCATCAGAGACAAAATTTATATTATTTAACAATTCTATTTTAAATCAACACTCTTTACAGACTTAATTCAAAGAGCACGCCTGCCATTACTGTTGCAATTTGTTTTTTCACAGTGAATAAGCAGAGAGAGCATAGAGTGATGCACTGCAGGGAAAATACGTCTGAAAATTAAAAGGTAAAGAAAGATGACTTCTGAAAAGACACAGCTTATAGGAGGTGCTGTTTATATTTTCCTGTTCAGATATTGCTCTTTTCCTGTTATTTGCATTTTCACATAATCAGCAATCAGAAACGATTATTAGATACAACTTCTCAGTTAATGACAAGAACAGCTGGGTCCTATCTCCCTTGGTGCGTTTTAATCAGTTCATTGAAAGGAAACTCAGTAGCTGAAAGCTATCTATTTTCTTTGTGATGATTGTATAATATAATTAAAAGCATTTTATCAGCATCCTCATGGCAGCAGACAGGAGCTCTATGTACGTGGCTTCTTAGATATGAATTGTCAGCATTTTAATACTTAAGGAACTTGTCATATAAATCATTACCCCATATTCTAATACTCTATTAGCCTTTATCATGCTGATACCCGCTGGCTATTTAGTGAAGAGACTTGCAGAAAGTCTTCAGCTTTCAAAATCATACATCTCAGGTTGTGACCATTATATTCAAGAGCACTCATACAATTCAAGCTTCTGTGGACAGAACTCACCGCCTTCACTCATCAACTCTCAAAGATACAGACGTATCCAGAAAATATCCCATGATACATACACTTCCCACAAGAGGGAGCCTTTTGTCATTGAAGTCAAGGGAGAATTCTCTTTCCAGTTATGACACTTAGGTGCACAAACTGATAAAGGGATTTGCATGTCTGAGCCCAGTATCTTCAGATGGCAAATGGGCCTTTTACTGAAATTCCTACCTCACAGCATTAGGTCCTCTGCTATGAGATGACTTTGCAGCAATGGAACATGTGTAACATAAAGAAGTACCTGTTAGCAAACTTAATATATTAATCGCCCTTATATGTATTACGTTTGGCTTTTTGTACACCGTTTTAAATTGAGGTCTAATTGATATTGACATATGGAAAACTATGCAGATGTTAAATATTCAGATGAATGTGTGTTGAAATCCTGTATTCTTATGGAACCTCAAAAGACACAAGACACAGAAATTTCCACCGTGCCAAAAATTTTCTTGGACCCTTTCTAGGCAATTCCAGCTGCCTGCAACCACTTTCTGATTTCTGCACTGCCTCTTCTCCATCTTCAAATAAAGTGAATTGCACAATATGTATTTTTATGTCTAATTTCTTGATCTCTAAATAGCATTTTTGAAACCTTTCCAAGTGTTTGTGTGTATTAGTGTTCAATTCCATGAACATATATCAGAATTTGTTCATCTATTTTACTATTGGTGAACGTTCAAGTTCTTTCCAGTTAGAGACTATAATGAAAAGCTTTCTATGAACATTCTTGTATAAGTCTTGTGGGGCAGCTATTTTCATTTCTCTTGGAAAAATATCTAGGAGGGAGGAAAAAGGAAGGTGCTTGTGTGAATTTATGAAAAACTGCCAACATTTTTACCCTAATGTTCATCCAATGTCACACTCCCGGCAAGACTGAAGAGCGTCAGGTTTCTGCTTGTTTGACATTTGACATTTGACATTGCTTGTGTCATAGTAAAACTAGAGATGTGAGATTGACCCTCCCCATCCAAAATTTAGGTCAGACATTAAGACTGGTGACACCACAATCAAAATGTGTGAAAAGTTTTATTACTGACATCTTCAGACTCCCTGGGGAGAGCACACCAGGCTCCCAATCGCTTCCAAAAATGGTTC
This sequence comes from Loris lydekkerianus, assembly GCA_963574355.1. NCBI lineage: Eukaryota > Metazoa > Chordata > Mammalia > Primates > Lorisidae > Loris > Loris lydekkerianus. Next base: position 74,084 of record CAUYPK010127306.1, read on the forward strand.
AAGACAGTAGAGAAGGGTGACAGGCTTGAGACTTGGTGTCAGGCAGGGCCTCAGCTGGAGTGAGGGTTCCTATGTGGTTTGAAACAGCGTCACAAAAGTTATTATCAGACTTTCTTATCCGCTTGCTCAGGTGTGGGCCTGAGACAGGGATGAAAAGACAGGAAAGCTGTCAGCAAACATCCAAAATCAAATCAGACAAACATTCACACTTTGTAATCTGAATGTTTCTAGCAGGAATAAAGTAGTATCTTGCTCCAGTTTTAGTTTAATTTTGCCTGGTGACTGAGGCTATTGAACAAATTTGAATGATTTAATAACCACTTATACCTTCTTTGGTAAGATATCAATTGAAAGTTTTTGCCTATTTAACTGTTTCTTTTCCTTTCTATTGGTGATTTTCTGGAAGTCTTACATGTTTTGGATATAAGATCTTGACAAGAAGTGGGTGGGTATATAAATGTATAATATGCACATATATATGGGTGTGCATACTCACATATATAAAATATTGCTCATGTAGTATAATTATGCTGGGAATCAACTATAGCTGTAGGAGACCCACAAACATCATGGGAGGTGGAGGTGCTAATATCCCACAGTCAAATGTCCAGATCTAACTTTTAACTCCCCAAATCTTAATACTAATAGTGTACTGTTGACAGGAAGTCTTCCAAGAACATCAACAGTTGATTAATACATATTTTAGATGTCACATGTATTATTTTTTGTATTCTTATTATAAAACAAGCTAAAGAAAGGGAAATGTTTGTAAGGAAATTGCACCAAGATAAAATATACATAGAGTGCCAAAAAATGCATACGCATTTTAAGGGAAAAACTGTATTAAAATGGCAATACTCACTGTATGCCCAGAACAAAAGATGAATGCAAGTCAAGTCAAGTACCTCTTATAATTGCAGAAGTCAAACATGAATAGGGAATTACAAATTTAATACAGTTTTTTGCTTTCTTAAAATGTGTATACATTTTCTGGCACCTTCTGAATTTACTATTCATTGAGTGGAAATGGATCATCGTAAAGATCTTCCTCCTTGTCATCTTCATGTTGACTAGGCCAAAGAAGTAGAGGAACAGGGTGTTGGTTATGCTATCTTAGAGGTGGCAGAGCAGACAGTGTGGAGGAGGTAGAGGGAAGGCAGGAGAGACTGGCACCTCTGGTGTAACTTCGTGCAAATACATGGCATTGTAATTTCTCTCGGATACTTTTGCCTTTTCATTTGTCTAAAAATGTTTCTATATATTACCTATCCTTCTACCATTTTGTTTTAAATTCAGGTCCTATAATATAAAGGGACCATATTGTAAAATAAATTGGATACGGCCTTAAGTGATCAGATTGTCCAATGCCAATTTGTTTCATGGCATTGCTGCTTCTATATCCTCTTTTTCATTGTCATCCACTGGTTCAGAAGTCATCTCCATCAAGTCATCCTCTGTTAATTCCTCTCACATGGCATCAATTAGCTCCTGAATTTCTCCAAAGTCCATATTTTTAAATCCTTCACCTCCACCTTTTCGGTCACCTCCACAATCACTTTCGTGATTTTCCTACTTGGCTCTATTGTAAATCTCTATAAAGTCACACGCAACATCTGAACAGAGTTTACCCCAGCAAGAACTTATTGTTTGGGGTTTGATAGTTTTTATAACTTTTTTTCTATAACAACAAGGACATTGTTAGTGGTGTAATCCTTCCAAACTTTCATGGTGTTCTCTCTGTTGGGTTCTCATCCATAGTGTTGGCGACTGTCTCTGCAGAGAACCAAGTGTGATGAATCTCAGGGGTCCTTATAATCTGGAGGTAGAATTGGAGACCTTATGTTTGGGTGCAAGTAGCCCACTGGTGAGGTTCTGGGTGACCAGAAGCCTTGTTTGATAGCACATGAAAAAGAACTTTAAAGGGTAATCCCTTGTTGGTCAAAGTACTTCCTGGCACCAGGGACAAAGCATTAATGAAAGAAATACAAAACAGCAAATATATTTTGTTATCCAGGCCTTCTTATTGTACATACAACCAAAAGCCCAGAAGCTGATGTTTATCTTTTCTCTTGAAGAGTTGGGGATTAGAAGCTTTGTAGATAAGGGCAACCTTCATCAGAAACCCAGCCGCACTCACACAAAAAAGTAGACTTTGGGCAGCGCCCGTGGCTCAAAGGAGACCCGTTGGCCCCATATACCAGAGGTGGCAGATTCAAACCTGGCCCCAGCAAAAAAAAAAAAAAAAAAAAAAAAATGCAGATTTAGCCTATTCCAGGGGTGGCGAACAAGTTCGACTACGCGCTCGGAGATCGCTCCTCAGAGGTCCCTCCTCAGAAGCAGCATAACAAAATCCAAACTTGGCAAAGAGCCACAGTATACAAAATAATGATAAGAGGCAAAGAGCCGAAA
>CAUYPK010127309.1:0-11810 GCA_963574355.1 Loris lydekkerianus
GATGAGAATATTTCAGATTGTATATGAAACCAGCACATTGTACCCCTTGATTGCACTAATGTACACAACTATGATTTAAAAATAAAAATTAATTAATTAATTAATTTAAAAAAAAAACAAGAAAAAAAACAATAACCAAATCAAACACTCTAATTAAATGTGTGTCATGTGCGAATAAATTCTGAGGATGTAAAGGGTGGGGTGAGTGCTAGAAACTAACAGGAAGGGTGATGGTTTGCTGGGAGAAATACTCTCTAAGGACAAAATGAGAGAAGAAATCTGAATGGGAAGGCAAAGTTTGCTATCTGCGATCCGAGGAGAGTTTCTTTTAATGCTAAGAGCCAAGACATTGGGGTGGGCCCATGCTTGGCATTTTTGAGGGATAGCAAAGAAGCCGGTGGGTTTGCAGCAGAGGGAGTTCAGAGGGATTCAACAAACAAGAGAGTCATGGTAGCCACAGTTCGCAGACTATGATGAGAATACCTAGAATAAAAACTTGGCTTATTCAGATTTAGGTCTTAAGCAGTGCTATATCCTGATTATACTGTAAAAAATTGATCACTCTAGTTAGTGAGTAAATGCAGATTTATGGAACTGAGATTTTAAAGCAGCAAGTTAGAAATAGATGGTTGGTGAAATAATTTCAGTCAGGTGAGGGTAAAGTCTTGAACCAATGACGCTGCTGACAGATAACCCTTTTCTATCTATATATGATAGAGCTCCATAGCTGCCCACCTCCCTCCATGGACCACCTCTTTAAGTTGACCTAATTTTCATAGACCGGACATGCGCCACATGGAAATATCAGGACAGTAGGCCTAGTTCCTTATGTTGACCACCTCGGTATATTGACTGCTTTGTTACAGTCTGTTGGCTGGTCAACTTACAGAAGTTCTACCGTATTTTAAAATACCCTGTGTATATCCTGGGGCCTCGGATAGTGATCCTAATGTCATTTTCTCACATTATTTTCATTTTTTTGCCCAATTTGAATGATCCATACTGTACATCTTGTTCTGAAAACTTGCTTAATCGCTTGGTTGTTTCAAGCCCTTTGAATTGTCTTTTCTCTTTCTGGAATACAGGACTTGCAGGGAGTCTCAGGGTTTGCCCCATCACATTCTATTCAAGCCTTTCCTCCTCTGATGAAAAAGATCCTCCCCTTCTATGCTCCCTAACCTACCAGCCTCATCATGCGTTCTTTAGCCTCCACTCCTCTTTAGCTTATCAGCATGACACTTCATATCACTACTTCAAATACATTACTATTTATTTTATGTTGTGTATCTCCCACATGCCACAACAATGTGTTATGTTCACCTCTTTTAAAACCAAATTCAACCTTCTAAAACATTATGTCTTTTCCACATTTAAAAATTCAAATTACCCCATATTTCCTAAGTTCTGCTGGTTATACGGCACAGATAAATATAATAGCCACATCCTGGTAAGTACTGCCATCCAATCGCTCAATTTCTCTTATCATACAGTTTCCGAATTTCAAGAAGGGAAAAAATCCTTCATAAACCTATTTTTTGGCACAGTTTGACCCCATGATAATATCCTTCAAGTGTCTGTATTTCAATTGGCATTCTCACAGCACCAGCACCTTCTCCTGGCTGGATTTGCCTGGATCTCACCTTACTCATCAAGGCATAATGACGCAACGGGGGAGGTATGTTGATAAGGGCTAAATTATTACAAATGTTCTTGGTCTCTGCATGAGACCAAGTATTGTATACACTTGAAGAGTCATAATTAAATGTTTGCTCTTTGAGTTTTTTTTTGCTAGGGAGATTTGAGATGTACTTAACTCAGTACATTTTGTCCACATAAAGCACTTTTGTTGAAAATCTGCTTTTCTCCTGCCTGTTATTATTAACCAGTCTGCTTTTGTCAAAATTGTATAGTAGTTTCTGTTTCATCTCTCAGTTCCCATTATATTTCTTGGTGTTCTTTCCCTTCTCTTTTCATAATAAACCTGCCTCTCTTCTTGACCACCACCAATACCAACTCCCACCCCATTATTGGATGCTTTTTCATTCTTGGTGAATTAGGCAGAAAATAATCTAAACAGATGGATCATATTAAGTAGGTGAATTGAAATACACCCTGCCACCAACTCCCTCATCATACACATTCATTTTTACCTCTCCAAGGTCATTTGCTTGTGATTGAGCTTTGATTTCAGGCAATGAGAAGAAGTTCCATTTTGCACTGTCAATGTAACTTAGATTTTGTACTTTAAGAACCAGAGGAAGAGACAAAATGAGGGGGAATCAGCCCACATTCAAGGAACCTTCTTTCACTTATTAAAAGAAAGACTACGAAAGCCCCTTTGAAGGTTCTGTCCTATTCAAAAGAACGTTTAGCATTTGAGCACTTGACACATAGCTATTACACATAAGGACATACATTTTTAACTGTACTTAATTTAAACTTGTTAAAATTTAAATAACTACATGTAGTTAGGGGTTACTGTCTTAGACAGTACAACAGTAATGGGTAGAGAGATTGACCTATTAGATTCAGGAAGAAATATGAAAGTTTATTTAGTTCCTATTATTTCTAGATGAAAGAATTTTCTGGTGGGAAAGTCACAGGACAGCATCTTTCATCTAGAAATAGAAAGACCAGCTGTCAGCAAGAGCAAGAGCCTGTCTCTAAAAAATAGCCATGTGTTGTGGTGGGTGCCCCATTATTCCAGCTACTCTGGAGGCTGAGGCAGGAGGATCACTTGAGCCAAGAGTTTGAGGTTGCTGTGAGCTATAACGCCATAGCACTCTACCCAGAGCAACATAGTGAGCCTTTGTGTCCAAAAACAAACAAACAAACAAATACTTTAGACCTGAGAATCTCTAGTACATCCTGTCGCAAGAAAACATACCGTTGTTTGACAAATTTTAATGGTGTTGTCTCTGGGAACGGCGTGAAGACAACTTTCTGTTTTGTGTTGTTTCCCCTTTCCTTTCCTTTGCTGTCTTAAGAAATATTTGGTTGGAAACAAACAAAAATTCATAAATTATTTAACTATTATGGAACTTAACAGCAATTGGCATTTGTGGCTAATATCTACCTTTCTGAATTTTTTTTCTGATAACAACACTAATCTTCTTCATGTGCATTCAGTCAAAAGAATTGATTTGCTTAATATTATAATAAAAACCACCATAAAATAGCACTATGCTTACCATGCCTGGAAGGAGCTGACCTCTTCTAAGTGCTTTGTATATAAATTCCTTTCATGCTGAGGGGTAGATATTACTATGCTTATTGTACAGATTGTAAAATAGTATACAATTTCACCCACAATGTTACAATTTGGGGACAAATACAGTATTTCAACTATATAAGAAATGTTGTAAGCCATTTTCTCTTAAAAGGGTATATTTTAGCTGTTACAAACTGACTCATTATTTGAGAGAAAGCGACACTTACTAAATCTGAAATCAAAATCTGAAATCATAAATCCATTTTTTCACTCAATTACTCCATATATTTAGTCCTCTATTTTTATTTTGAATTCTTTTCAGAGAAATATTGTTATGCAACTATCAACTCCTTCAGAATTGTTTAGCTACTTCTGTAAACTTAGCTGAGTGGTTCACACACTTTTTTTTTTTTTTTCTTTTTTTGCAGTTTTTGGCCGACGCCAGGTTTGAACCCGCCACCCCCAGCATATGGGGCTGGCACCCTACTCCTTGAGCTACAGGCACTGCCCTGGTTCACACACTTTTAATCATCTGTGCCTATTTTCCACTACTCAGTTGTTAAAAACTGGATTTTTTATATTGCTTCCTTCATGATTGCTAATTTCTATTTCCCTGAATTATTATTTTTGTAATGCATCCCCATCACCTGTTGTGTAAACACCTTGTAATCTATAAATAAAAAAATATATAGTCCTCACTCTGATGAGCTCCTAATCTAGTAGAAACAAGGTATAAAACAGAGGCATTTACTTCAGAAACACTTTTATACCCAACCAAAGTCAGATGCTTAAAATCCATCTCTTCCAGCAATTAATATATTAGGAAATACTTTTTAATAAAGCTTTGGTCACATGTTCTAATTAATAAGTCCACGGATGAAATCTGAGCCAAGTAGTCTTTTATATTCACCACAGCACTAATCCTCCACGATAGTGTTTTCAAAACTGCTGACTGTAAATATGTGTCCTCTGAGTTCACATTAGACAATTATCCTTAGAAGTCAAATGTCCTCAAGTAACTACGTAAAATTGTCTTCTGATCTAATATTTTCTAAAAAGGCAAAATAAATGTAATTCAATTTTTAAATTCTATTTCATGCCTTGATCCTTTTTTTGCTTTTACTCTCAGACGCCTCCTTTGCTAACACTATTGTAAAACATTAGTATTTTGAGCCTTTCCCCTGCATCAGGAATATCTGGATTTACGTCTCAAGCTTCTAATATCAGATGCTATAAAATCATTCTCAGAACACCAGACAGTATTTTTTTACACCTATTGTGTGTTGCATACTGCCTTCCGTAGTTGTCACATCTTATTTAATGTAGGATATAATTAGTGATAGTTACATGGCTTGGTAATTGGCAAAAGCAATACTCAAACTCATAAATACCAAACATCACTTTTATTTCCTTCTTTTCCTTCTGAATTTCTTGCCTTTTGTTGCTCTTCAATTCATTAAACATGCCTTTTGGCCACCTCTTTAACACCCCTAGACAAAAGGTATCTATTTTCAAAAATAAATAAACTCACATGCCAGGTAAAGGATCATACATGACCTTAACTCTCCATGTGTTATGGAAAACAAAACTTGTTAGGTTATCTGGCATCGGACTCTATCGAAGTAAATTTATATATGAAATCGAAATAGAAAGTCAAGAAGAGAACTCGCCTACTCATAAAACTGTCCCGGAAACTTGCTGTCTACTCTAGCAAATAAAATATAGAACACCCAATTACATTAGAAGCCTCACACACACAAAATAGTGGCTATTTATTTGAAAACTGAGAATCCTGCATTTTACCTGGCACCCTAGGGAAAATAATCTTTCTCTCACAAGACTCAAGTGGTTATGACTACGTATTTTAAAAGAGGAAAAAATAATCAATATGACTTTTTTGTTGATCAGTGAAAAAAAACACGATGCTGCTTTGTATGCTTCCAAAGCTGCCTATGAGCTAAAATACTCGCAGACGTGGTGACGGAGGCACGTGACACTGTTAGACAGTGGCACTGAAGCTCCACACCGTGTGTCACGTGTTGGCCTTGGTATTGATTACCTGAGTGTAGTCAGTCCCCCACGAGATTTCAGATGGCAGGTAACGGAAGAGCTTGGCCTGCAGATTTAGGTCAGAACTGTATGAACTCATGATCCGTCTGGTGCCAGTTTTCTACATTGTAAACTCTGTTTTACATAATTCAAAACATTTTTAATATTTTAGATAAGTGTTTCCTTGAAATAAGTGTACATTTTCCTATTTCTGAGTCACATATGATATTTATTATTTGGTTCCTTCATTCAGAGCAATGCCTGAGTAGCCACAAAAGCTACCTCCTTTTCTTTTTTTTTTTTCCTGGATCTTTTGAAGAAATTTCCAATTCTGTTCTGTTTTTTGTTTTTTCTTGCCATAGGGTCATTTTTAGTGGTTTCAAATTTCTAGTGTCTCTTGCCAGTTCAAAAACTTTCTGCCTCTGTGTAATCTGCTGCCTAATTCTTTCCCTATCTCCCAGAAGTTTTATCCTGAGGCAGACATAATTTATTCTTCAATGCTTATTCAAGAAGACTTTCCTTATTCATGCCAAAAAGCAAGCCCTCGCCAAATGGAATTCCTGTGTGGAATCCTTTCAAAATCACGTCTTCCAACCAAAGTTGTAGCCAAGGAACTATCTGGGCAGCCACGTTAGCTGTCAAGCTCTTCGAAATTGCTGGCAGGCGGCCGAAAGCACGTTCTGCCAAAACCTCCACTTCCATTTTAACCAGAGCACAGGTCTTCAAGGGCGTCCTCTCCTCTCACAGCCATTTAGAAAGGGTCTCAGTGGCTCTGCCAGTTTTCTGACTGAATACGAGTTCCTGCTGCTTTGAAAGTTTGCTAAAGGGAAACATCTGCTTCTCCGTGGCCTTGGTTCAGTTTTAGTTAAGGCAGTGAGGGGTTTTTTTGTTTGTTTGTTTTTTCACCTTTTATGAAATGTTAGCAATTTCAGCACCCATGTTTTTAGCAGTTCCCCATATATTTTAGTCTTTAAATATAAATATGTTTCTATTTAATGGAGTTTCATGGGAGCACTGGAGATCAATCTTTTGAGGCTTGGCTCGTCAATCTGATATTAAATTAGAATCTAATCTAGTGTGTGTCCTCTCCCTAGTTTAGTTTCTCTCCTCTCCCCACAGCCCGCCCCAGACGCCATTCTACGTTAGTCTATGTGGAGATGCTTAACAAGCCATACATACATTAGTTATTATTTATCTTAACTAATTACTCACTCTATATCTATGTCTGAATGAACAATCTGGTCCTTTGCTTTCTCATCTAAAACAAGAGACCTCTAACTCTTCTAAACAATCTTGGATACTTCTTGTAATTCTAAAATTCAAAGTCCAGTTGGGTTTCTGGAATTTTCTTTCTCAACAATATGGCAAGAATATTTTCTCTACAACCTGTCTAACAAGCTTGGACTTCATAAAGCATTAAATTAACAAATCACGCTAAGGGGTATCCATGGAAGATAATTAGAGTGGAAAGGATAAACTTTAGAAACTACCCTGTTTCCCCCAAAATAAGACAGTGTCTTATATTAAGTTGTGCTCCCAAAGATGCACTAGGTCTTATTTTCAGGGGACATCTTATCTTTCCTGTAAGTAGGTCTTATTTTCAGAGGATGTCTTATTTTCAGGGAAACAGGGTAGTTATCTTTTGCTGTTGGAAATAAATGGCTTTTAAAAAGTTCTTAAACTTATTAACTGGTTATATTGGAAAACATATATGTTAGGTCATGCATAACTAACTTAAATCCCCTTCTCTGTCCTACTTCTTTATCCACTCTTCATCTTTTTTTTTTTTTTTTTTTTTTTTTTTTGCTGTTTTTGGCAGGGGCTGGGTTTAAACCCACTACCTCTGGCATATAAGGCCGGTGTCCTACTCCTTTGAGCCACAAGTGTCACCCTCCACTCCTTATCTTTAATAATTATCAATACATTAATACTTTCCAATTTACTTTCCAGTTCTCTCTCTCCTATCTACTGTTCTCTCTCCTGGGCTTCTAATCTCCATAGTCCCCTCTGTAATGGATATTTCTACTAAAATTCCCCACAGACAGGCAACTTTAACACAATGTCTTAAAAAATATGTAAAATCTCATTCATCATTTTCTTTCCCAACTCATTGTAGTGTTTTAGTTACAGGAACTGGTACTGTCATCCTCCAAGGAAAACATGCCAGAAATTTCTACATCACCCTTGACTGTTCTCTCACTTCTAGCATCCAGATGTAACCACATTTTATTAATTCTATCCTTTAAATGTCTCATGGATCTGCATTTTTTTCTTTCTGTTACTATTCTGATCTGTGCCCTGATGATCTATCTTACTGCAAACTTTATAACTTCAGCCTCAGTCCTGAAGCTGTTAATCTAGTCTCCAATCAAGAGCCAGAATAATGATTCTATAACATAAATATTACCATGAGGCCCTTTTGTTTTTTAATCCAAAGTCCTTAATTTAGTTTAAAATAATCTTGCAATCTGACCCCAATTTATTTCTTCAGTCTCATAAATTACCACTGCTTGTTTGGTGCCAGGTATGTTGAACTATGTACTGGTGTGAGGGCTTTCTTCTGTGGCTTTTCTGCATGCTCTTCTCTGGAGCACTCTCATTCCACATGTATGTAACTAGTTCACACCCATACTTTCCCTTCTCTATCTTGTTTGGATACCAGGGAGAGGCTGATTTTGAAAACTGCACCAGGCCTTTGCGAATCTCCACCTTCTAGTAGAGTTCAGCTGACACAGAGCAATGGCAGAAGGCTGGAGGGAGGAAAGTGGAAACTAAATGTGCATCTTCAGAGCTTGGCTGCTTCCTCTGGCCTCCTGTAAATGAAGGTCATAGTTTCTAGAAGGAAGCCCTCCACACAGCTTCTCTGTAAGGCTGCGGTAACCTCTGTTTCCCTGTTATTCTCAAGCCCGGCATAGAACACTGCACCATCCCTTGTGGTGCCCCCATACCTCACTCAGACCTCTCAAATTGCCCCTTGATTAGATTTGCTTCAAATTCCCTAATTTTAATGTCCCATCTGTTTCCTGCAGGAGCCTGACTCATACCTGGGATCGTGATATAGGTATTTGAGCACAATAGTCTGGAGCGAGGAAGAAAGTTCGGAACTAAAGATTTAAATGTTTGATTCAGCGATAGTTTAAAAGTACAAGCAGATTTAGTGTCCCAGGCTTGAGTTGGATTTCCTTGGGAGAAAAGTGTAGATGAACAGAGTAGCTGCCAGAACTGAGCTCTGAATCGCTCCAGTGCTAGGAGATTTAACTGAGGGTGTCAGGGGGGCAGGGCTAGAGGTGGGAAGGGTGGGGAGCTGTACTAGCAACTAAGAGGTGAGATGAGTGAAAATCCACTCAAGAAACCAACAGACTGCCCCTCTGCAACAACATACTAAAAGCAACACCAACCAAACCCAACAAAGCTTTGAGGTTATTTTTCCCAAGATGTCAAATCCAAGAACACGTTTTCAGGCCAGGTTGCCTATTTTATGACTTGGGCTTTTATATTTGACTAGATGGACACTTGGAATTTGGAACAGATTCGCCATTGAGTGTATAGAAGCATTGTTGAGGGACACAGGAAAAACATATTTTCTTTCTCTAGCTAACAGGAGGGCTAATGGGCTTTTCTCTGTTATGATGATCACTGAAATAATCACAGAAAATAAGAAAGATTCAATGAATCCTTCATTTTTGATTTAGTGAGAATCACACACTAATGAAAAGCTAACAGGCCAATTAGACAATAAGCTAGACAATTAATTAAAAGACACTTGGAAAATTATGATTAGGACAGTGAGAGATGCAACAATAATTTGGCATCTAAGTAGCAGGAAAAAAGATAACATTTATAACCCCATTTATAATTTTAGGAAGTAAATCCTGTTTATGATAAGCTACTTGTTTTTTTATTTGTTTGTTTGCTTCTTTCTTTCTTTGTTTTTTTCCTGCTAAACTGTTTGATGAATTTGGGAGCTTGGGTTTCAAGGGAAGGGTGGCGTGCAGAGATGAAAATAGAAGGCAAGAAAGTGGGGCCCATACGGTAACAGAAGGCTTTGCTATTATTGGAGTAACCATTTTTTGACTCAAAAATATTTAATAAATATGACAGAATTCATAAAATGCTTGTATGAGTACATATATGCCTTCTTATCAATATTTGTATAAACCTATGAAGGCAAGGATTTTCACATCCAGAGTAAAATAAAGGCTTTTAATGACAGGTCAGGTATTGGAAACATGGAGACCAAGGGACAGAAGCCCCTAAGGATTCTTAAAGGTCATGGGATTTCACAAGCGATGATATTGGCAAGTTAGGATCAGAGCTAAAGCCAAGTTAGTCTAGATTTTCTAGTGACAATAAACCCTAGAGCACAGAGGGTTATATAAGAAAGAAATCAGTGAGTGTTCTCAGTATGTTGAAAATATTGAGAAAACAGCTTTCCAGAAATAGTTAATGACTGGTAGATGCAATTAGGTTAATTCTATAGACTTGTGTTGAATATTCTGCCAAGTATTGTGTAGTGGTGGAGAACAAGAATGCTTGCATCAAATCCACGTTTTCTTAAATATGCCATTTAATTAAAGGCATATTTTAAAATCTGCTCTATTTCAATTTTCTCATATTTACAGTGGAGGCTATACTAATAATATCTACCATAAACATTGTATGTAAAGCACCTGGTAGGGCTCAATTAGTGTCAGCTTTATAGTAAATCAGTAATAAATATTAGCTATTATTCATAATGACAAAAGCCAATTTAAATTGCCCTATAATTCATTAGAAAATAATATAAATAAAAACAGAGAAGTACTTTCTAAGTATCACAATAAATCAAATTTGTAAATCAAATCAATAAATCAAAGTTGTAAGAATGCAGATCATAGTTCATATAAAGATATTAACCAAAATCAGTTGCTGAAATCCTAAAATTGGGAAATCATGTGCTTCATGGTGGTTAATATTTTGTGGCGTAGAGATGGTTCTCAACCATAATGCCACCTTAAAATAATCTGGGGACAGCTTTTAAAATAGACCTATTAAAATAGACCTATTAAATGAAATAATCTGGGGTTGATCCCTGTGTGTGTGTACCGTAATGGGCAAGGGGGGGTAGGAGGGGGAACAATGTTGCTGAGTTAATAATTCCCCTGGGTGTGTGTTCAGATCAGTTTATAATTAAACTTCCCATCATAAGATGCTTTGATTCTGATATTACGTCATATTAGAAAAAATAAAGGATGGCATTTTTCAACCTTGTTGTTTTGCTTTTGGAACTTGTTCTTTATATGGAATGTCAGAGTAATTCCAGAACTCTCGTTTGCTTGGAGAAATGTAAAATTGGGCAAAAACGCATTGTTAAACCTTATATTTTGAGCCATATCCACTTTAAAACCAAGAAGTTAAAAAGTTGATTTGTTTTATTAGTCTCTGGACTATGCATGACTTTTTTAAGAGATGATGTTTTTCTGAAACAATTACTTCTAGAATAAGTTCCCCCAATTTATTTTTAAACTAAGAAACGTAGCATCACAATGTTCAGAATATACACCCTGATTGATTGCTGAAATGCCCAATATACGTCACCTCAGATCTAATCAGAATGTTGTTGAGAAATGCTTTAAAAATATTTTAAATTTTTAGACGTTTGCTAGCTTTTAGTATCAAAAAATGTATTTTCATTCAGTAACTGTCCTATCAACCTAATACATATTTGTAAATCTTAATTCAAACTCAATGGGTGTGGATCCACACAAGCTTGAACTGCAATTTCGCACAACTCTAGTTTTAAATTACAAATTGTGAATGCATTAAATATGCTCTGTTGTCTGAAAAGTGGATTTAGAAAGCTGTGTGTGTAAAAGGTGACACATAGCACTCGGAGGCAAGGACAAAACTTTCTACCCTTTCTCCACCAGCCAATCATTACTCGTGATCCCACTGTTCAATGTTTCCCATCATGACGTCATTTTCTCTTACAATATATCATTGTTCCATCTTCTTATATTTGTGTTTCAAATCATAGTATTTTATGAACATTCTAACTGTGTGCAGCTCTTAAGGAGGTTAACCTCTTACAAACGCAGGTACAGAATAACACTGCTTGCATGGAGAAGCTTTGTGGTGATGGTATTGTTCAAAGCTTATCTGTCCTTTCATCAAGATAGAAGATCAATCATGCATTTCTTCACAGGCAGACATCATTCATTCCAAAAGGGCCACTCAATATGTAATAATCACTTTCTCTAGTAACCAGTTTTTCCACATTTTACTCCTTTTTACCCCAGTACCAATTCTCTAGAATTATCTGTCTCTCTTTTTTTCATCATTCAGAGCAGAGCCAGCTTCCTAAAACAGAAATTAAATCATGGCATTTCCTTCTCAAAAATCTGCAAAGACTCTCCACTGCCCACAAAAGATAAAATGACTTTCTGGAAGGCCTTGGGAATGCTTGTATTCGCTCTGTTTGAGTTAACTGTTTCTCCTCACTCACAACTAACTTTCTTTCTTTCTTTCTTTTTCTTTCTTTCTTTCTTTCTTTCTTTTTCTTTCTTTCTTT
>CAUYPK010127310.1:0-16021 GCA_963574355.1 Loris lydekkerianus
TTAGAGGCAATTAAATCAGGTCAAGGTCCAATATCACCAGCTCATTAACCAAGAATCTAACTATTATTCTTCACTGCCCTCCATAGCACCAATGACGGGTAAGACTCACGGGTAAGACTCCCAAAGCTGGGACAACCTAAGACAGGATAGGGAGAGGCTGCATGGTAGATTACATTCATAGTACCCAAAGACGGGTAAGATCACTCTGCATTCAGTCAACCTAAGACAGGGACCAAATCATTGATGTTTGTATCCCCATGACAGATAAGACTGAAACTGCAAGAGCAGGCAACCTAAGACAGGGGCTATGTTTATCCGCCATAGAAAAAACAAAAGAGGGAATTGTTGGGCCCTGCCATGTGCCTGAGGCCTAGTGCAACTTCTGGAGCCTGACTAGAAGTAGATCCATCTAGCTACTTCTGCGTAGCAATGACTCAGCAAGGCCCGGCCTGAAACTGCCTCTACCTAGATACAGCCAACGTGGTACCATGCCATTGGCCCAACCCTGTCACACACCTCATCCCTTGCCTTCTTTCCCCGCCCCTTCCCCACACTCTATATAAGCGGCTGCTTGATGCAATAAAGTTGAGTTCCTGCTTTAAAAAAAAAAAAAAAAAAAATGAAATGAGAAAGGAAGAGCAAAGAGAGGGAAGGACGGAGGGGAGTGGGGCTTTGGCGTGTGCCAAACCTTTTGGGCGCAAGACATGATTGTAAGAGGGACTTTACCTAAAAAATGCAATCAGTGTAACCTGGTTTATTGTACCCTCAATGAATCCCCAGCAATAAACAATAAAGAAAAAAAAAAAATAGTGACATCTTCCAGGGTAGGGATGCTGTATGTATTTTCTTTAATTTATGTCTTCTAACAGTTGATACAGTACCTCACATAGAATCAATACACAGTTGCTGGGCAGCTAACTTTTTTTTTTTTTTTAAAGATTTAAACATAAAGATTAGGACAATTGTTAAACAATTTTACATTTTAACTATAAGAAATTGAGATGGATTAATATAAATTAGAAATTAAACACAAATTTTGTCAAATAGTACATATTCTAATTAGAAGTATAGAAAGTAAAAAAGAACTAAGCATGCACTTTGAAGAATATACAAGATATAATGAACGCATAATAATTATAATGAACATGGTTGCATAAAGCTTAAGAAATGAAACATTATTTATATCGTTGAAGTTCCCTGTTTAACCCCACATATCCCATTCTTTCTTCTCCCTCTACCTCTTACATAATTGCTGTGTTAACATTTCCATGCATGTCTTTATACATTTACTCTGCTTGCATCTCTAAATGGTAACATACTTTGGCAAAATGAAAATGAAAGTATCTTTCTGCGTATTACTTCTTTTCACTGAGCATTATATTTTTGATTGTTATCCATGATGGTAAATAAAGCTGTAGTTTATTCATTGAAACTGCTTTATAGTATTATATCTTTTAACATGCTACTCTATTTTTGCTAGACATTTAGCTGTTTCTTTTTTATTATAATCAGTTGTTTTCACAGTTCTTGTATTTGTTTTCATGTATAAGAGTTTCTCTTGGATATACATTTAAGATTCCTGAAAGCATCATATATATATATATATATATTTTTTTTTTTTTGGAGACAAAGTCTCATTATGTTGCCCAGGTCAGAGTGGGCATGGCATCAGCCTAGCTCACAGCAACTGCAACCTCCTGGGTTCAAGTGATCCTTGTACCCAGCCTCCCAAGTAGCTGGGACTACAGGCATTCACCTTAAGGTGAGGTAATTTTTCTATTTTTAATAGCGACAAGGTCTCGCTCTTAATCAGGCTGGTCTCAAACTCCTGAGCTCAATTGATCCCCTTGATTTGGCCTCCCAGCATGCTAGGATTATAGGTATGAGACACCATATCCAGCCAATAGTATTATTTTTGAATTTATTGATTTTTCTTTATAGTTTTTTAGTTATCAATATTATTCCTTACCCCAAGGTGAATATGTTTGATTATTTTATAAAATTTTAGAATTTTCTCTTTTACACTGAAGTTCTTCATTTGCCTGGGACTGATTTTTGTGTACAGCATCAGAAAATGTTTCAACATGAAAAATATTTATTCCAGCAATATTCACTTATTAGATTTACCTTTCTTTGTCAATCTCAAAGAAAGCTATATTCAACAATACAAGTGTTTTCAGTCATGTATAGGTTCCTTGGCTATTTTGCTCAATTGATCCATTTTGCCTTCCTATAATAATATTACATCGTGTTAAAATTTTCCCTTCGTAAGTCTTGATATTTAATAGGATAAACTTCCTACTGATGTTTCTTTAAAAATGTCTTGGTAATTCTTAGCCTTTTATTCTTTCACATCAATTTTAGGTTAAGTTTGTTATTTAGACCTGTGAAGAAATGTATGAGGACTTGAAATGGGATTGCTTTGAATTAATAGATCAATTTTAAAAGAACTGTCTTGTTTGGTGAATATTGAGTCTTCTATCAATGAAGAATATATCTCCCCATTTTGTATCTGATAATAAATTAAATGTTACTGTTTTCTTCCTAATATCTTTACCACATTTTTATAATTTATTTTTAGATACCTTATATTTTCAGTTAGTAATTTTAATATTTCTTAAAGAGTATATTATTGTATTTGTCATTTATATGTAAAAATGTACATATGAACATTAATAGGAGCATTATTCATAAGAGCAAAAAAAATGGGAAAATTTTAAAATTTTTCATCAAGATACTATAGTCACACAACAGACTTGTATATAGTAGTAAAGGAAAAAAAAAAACATATAAAACAGCAGGAATAAATATTTAAAGTATAATTTTGAGTTAAAAAGTCTCTTTTTAAAAGATGGGTGACTAATTACATTAGCCCCTGTTCTCCTCATAGAGAAGATTCAAATTTGCAGGTAAATAAGCAAAGCCCACATAGAAAATTGAAAGACAAGTACCGGAAGCTACCATACAGCCCACTGGAAAAAAGTTGAGGTACTGAATAAGAAAGAAAAAAAATTTAGCATACATCAATACCCAAGGAATTTAGAGTCCTATGGAAAGGGTAGGTGAGGCTATTTCCATTTTGTCCCTCACCCTGTGGCAGACAGGTAACTCTGAACTGTCAGAGAGATCCCCACTCTCTTAAGCCAAAGTAACAGCTCCCCTTTGGTGATTTGGGACCTTCTTAAAGGGAGATTGACAGGTTACTCTGTGGGATTCCCAGAGTTTTTAACACGCAGGTTAGGATGTCCCTAGTTGAGAAGAGAGTGTAGTACACCCTTTCGCTTGGAAAAAAAAGAGGCAATAAGGTACACTCTTCTCTATTTGGGGACTTGTCACCCTCCTTGCTGCCAACTGCTGCTAATGCAGCTGCAGCTGTTCCTATGGGGTGCTGGTGCAGGTGTACTGGGGGATGGTCATTCCAGGGCATTTAGGAGCACCTGCACCACCATCAGCAGAGTGTCCACCATGCCCAGGCTTGCACAGAAGGCCGAGCCCAGCTTCTCTCTTTTAGGAGCGCCAGCTTCTTGCAGTGAAATATAAGCAAGCTGCAAAGCTTCTCAGGGATGGAAGAAGTTTCTCCTGAGGCCATCTGGACAGAGAGCTAGGCAGGCCAGATACATTATTGCCTGGAGGGAAAAGACAGTGTCTATCCAAACTGGAAGTCAAGAGCCCTGGGACAACCAGAGGATAGGAAGGTGGATCACGTGTCTTCCTGCCCAAGTCCTGCAGCTGGCACAGTCCTCTCCTTTCTCTCACCTCTGATGGTGGCCACAGGGCAATTCAACCCCAGTTCTTCCACCACCCTGTCAAGGCTAGTACCTTCACTCATCATTGGAGTGTATGAAGGTGACCTTGGTGGTCCAGCTCCACCCAGCTTTGTCCACCTCTCCAAGGCTAAGAAGGGAACACAAAACATCCAGCACTTCAGGGACCACTCCACCACCAGAGCCAACCAAGGTCAACTACAAACCAATGGGCTCTTGCTGCAGGTGACCCCTACATGTAAGCACCACCTATTGGCCTGGTCATTGAACTTCATCCCAGAACATGCCTACTACTATTAGTATCTGAGAAAGCTAACACCTAAGGGCTATCTATGGCGGTCAATAAGAAAACTTTGAGACAGACTGTGGGTTACAGTTCATTCTCTTCACTTCCAAGAAACACAGTCAACAGTGTCCTTTCTGATTCAGCCATGCAAGTTTCAGCTTCCTCACCTTATTAGTGTTGCTGGGAAGGCTTAATTTGTTTCTACTCCTGCAGATTTTATGTTTCTTGATTTTTGTGTATCTCAAAACTTTCATAATAAGCCACATATAACCAAGGAATGAATAAAGAGCCTTTCTCCCCTCAAAATAACCAAAATCAAAGCTAAATGGACAAACACAACATATATTACAGGAAAACCATCAAGGGAAAATATCAAATAAGATAAAATAAATAAGTTTCATCCAATAAAAGTAAATTTGAAAATAAGAGGTGACAACTTCCTCAGATGAGAGAGAGAATCAGCATAAGAACTCTGGCAGTATGAAGAAACAGACTTATTTGACAATTCCAAGGGATCATACTGCTTTCTAGCAATAGAATCCAACCAAGAGGAAAATTATGAATGGAGAGATAAAGAATTTGGAATATAGATTATAAGGAAGCTCAATAAAATCTATGAGAAAGTTGAAAATCAACACAAGAATAACAAAAAAATTCAATATGGAAATTAAATAATTACTAAAGAGAGAGATATTAATAAAAAAACCAGAACATCTAGAAATGAAAAACATATGATTGAATTAAAAATACAACTGAAAACTCAAACAATAGACTAGACCAAACTGAACAAAGAATTTTAGAGCTTGATGACAGTCTTTTAAATTAACCCAGTAAGAAAAAAAGAAAAAAAAAAAAAGAATAAGAATTAAAGTCTTATAGAAATATAGGATTGTGCGAAACATCAAAACCTATGAGTCATAGGAAGGAGAAGAAAAAATGAAAGTGCGAAAAACCTACTTTAGGGAATAATTGAGGAAAGCTTCTACGGTCTTTCAGGAGCTTTAGATATCCAGATAGAAGAGGCTTGGTGAACACCAACGAGATAAATTGCAAGAAGATGTACACTAAGGGATGTAGTAATCAGACTACCTAAATTAATATGAAAAAAAATTATAAGCAGCAAGACAAAAACAACTAATTATCTAAAAATGAAAGTTCATCAGACTAACATAATTCACAGCAGAAATCTTATAAGCCAAGAGAGAAATTGAGGCCTTAGTTTCAATAATCTCAAAGGAAAGAACTATCAGCCATGATTTTTGTACCCTGTTAAACTAAGCTCCATAAATGAAGGAGAAATAAAAGGAGCAAGTAATCACTAGACAGACCTTGTAAAAACATAAAACTCTCAGTCCTATAAAAACAATTTCACAATTGAAAATAAAAACAATTAGGCAACAATTAGCATTATGACAAGGACTGAACCTCAGATACCAATATATCCTCTGATTGCAAACAGGCTATACTAGGTATCTTATTGAAAGGATATAGTTGTTGGAATAGATAATAAAACAGAATGCAAATATCTATTGCCTTAAAGAGAGTAACTTAACTATTAAAAGACTTTTATGAACTGAAGATAAAAGGGGTAGAAAGACATATCCTACACAAATGGAAACCACAAGAAAGCAGGAGTAGCTATACTTAATATCAAATAAAACTAACTTCAAATTAACAACAATAGAATGGCAAAGAAGGTCATTACGGATGAATTCAACAAGAGAACATAACACTGAAGTACCCAGATTCAGAAAACAAATACTACTATGATCTAAGAAAGAAATAGGGAACAACACAATAATAGTGAGGGACTTCAACACTCTAGTAACAGCACTAGACAAATTACTGAGGCAGATAATCAATAAAGATACACTTGAGTTAAAGGAGACTCTAGAAAAAATGGTCCTATCTACATTCATAGAACATTTACCTACAAACTTCTCACCATCACATGGAATATTTTCCAAGATAGACCATATGTTAGGCCATAAAACAAGTATCTCATTTAAAAAAAAAAATCAGAGTGGCACCTGTGGCTTAAAGGAGTAGGGCGCTGGCTCCATATGCCAGAGTTGGTGGGTTCAAACCCAGCCCCAGCCAAAAACTGCAAAAAAAAAGAAATCAAAATCATATGAAATATTTTCTCAGACCACAGCAGAATAAAATTAGAAATTTATTCTATTTTAAGATATTATTATGTATCTAATATGTGTATGTGTATATATATGTCTATACATTCTACATATGTATATATATTCTAAAACTATATAAATACAGGCAGCTCTTGGGTTAAAAACAAGATAGGTGCGGTGCCTGTGGCTCAGAGGAGTAGGGCGTCGACCCCTTATGCCGGAGGTGATGGGTTCAAACCCAGCCCTGGCCAAAAACTGCCAAAAAAAACAACCAAGATAGGTTCGGTAGGTTTGTTCTTAAATTGAATTTGTATGTGGGTTGGGACAGGCATATTTACCTATTGCTTGTAATAGCCAGTGTTCATGTGAGTCATACATCCACCAGATGTTTGTAACTCAGGGGCTGCCTATGTATGGAAATTAAACAATCTGATCTTGATTGGTTTTGGCTTAACAATGAAATCAAGATAGAAATTAAATTTTTTTTTTCAAAATTAACAATAATAGTAACACAACTTTTTAAAACCTTTGGGATACAGCAAAATAACCTCTAAAAGAGAATTTTATAGCATTAAATGCCTACATCAAAAAGGCAGAAAGATTAAAAATCAACAACTTAATGGTATGCCTAAAAGAGCTAGAGAAATAAGAACAAACTTAACCTAAAACTAGCAGGAAAAAAGGCAAAAATCAGAGCAAAACTAAATGAAATTGAACACTCCCCATTAACCCCAGAAAGGATCAACAAAATGAAAAGTTGTTTCTTTGAGAAGATAAACAAAATTGATAAATACTAAACTAGAATAACCAAGAAAAAAAGAGTGATGATTCAAACAAGCTCAATCAGAAATTAAAAAAGAAATATTACAACTGATGCCACAGAAATATAAAAGGTCACCAGGGACTACTATGAACAACTCTATAGTTTATAGCAAATATAGTTTATATTGTTTATAGCAAACCATAAAATGCATAGGAAATGGATAAATTCCTGGAAACATATAACGTCCCAAGCTTGAGTCAGAAAAAATGGAATTTCTCTACAGACCAATAATGAGTAGTGAGACTGAATCAGTAGTAAACAAAAATCTTCCAACAAGGACAACAGAAAGCCCAGGACAAAAAACAAACCAACCAACAAACAAAAAAACACCCAGGATCAAAGGGGCTTCACAGCCAATTTCTATAAATTATGTTAAGAATTGGTACCAACCCTACTGAAATTGTTCTAAAAACTGAGAAAGAAGAATTCCTTCTTAACTCAATCCATGAACCCAATATTACCAAAGCCAGATAAGCAAGCAACAATAATAATAACAACAAAAACTTATAGAGTAATATCCCTTATGATCCTAAATGCAAAAATCCTGAACAAAATACTAGCAAACCAAATCCAACAGCACATCAAAAAACCAATTTACCACAATCAAATAAGTTTCATCTAAGGGACTCAAGGATAAATCAATATAAGTCAATAAATATGATTCACCATGTAAAAAAATTAAAAACAAAAACCATATGATCATCTCCACATTTTGGTGATTGTAAATTGAACTGCGATAAACAGTCTAATGCAAATGTCTTTATGATAAAAGGATTTTTTTTCTTCTGGGTAGATACCTAGTAATGCCCACCAACCTAGGAATGGATTAACAAGTTGTGGTAAATGAATACCATGGAATACTACTCAGCCATAAAAAGGAGATTTTACATTTTTGTATTAACCTGAATGGAGGTGGAACACATTCTTCTTAGTAAAGCATCTCAAGAATGGAGAAGCAAGAATCTAATGTGCTCTATTCTAACATGAAAGCAGTAAATGAGCTAATACAAGAGGGGGTGTAGGGGAATGAGCAAGTGGAGAGAAGGGGGATTTGGGGTCAAGGTGTATGGCACACTTGTTGGGGGTGGGACACAATTATAAGAGAGACTTTATCTAACAAATGCAATCAGTATAACCTAATTATTTATACTCTCAATGAATACCAAACAATTAGGAAAAAAGAGTATTAGGAGGAAGAAATGAGATAAAGTAGGAATTAGCAAACTATGGCTAATGGGCCAAACATGGCCCACTGTTTTTTTTTATTTTTTAAATAAAGTTTTATTGAACACATACAAAAAAATTTGATAATTTTTTTTCATAACTTCATGATAAAAATATTAGGCATAGAAGGAACATACTTCAAAATAATAAAAGCCATATATGACAAGCCCACAGCCAACTTCAGACTGAAAAAGGAAAAGTTGACAGCATTTCCCCTTAGAGCTGGTCCAAGACAAGGATGCCCATGTTTATTGCTGCTATTCAACATAGTACTGGAAGTCCTAGCCAGAGCAATCAGGCAAGAGGATGAAACAAGCGCACCCTAAAGATTCCTCCAAAAGATTTCTAGAGTTGGTATATGAATTCAGTAAAGTCACAGGTTGCAAAATGAATGTACACAAAATAGTAGCATTTCTATTACCAATAAAGACCAAGTTAAGAGTCAAATCAAGATCTCAATCCCATTTAAAATAGCTGCAAAGAATAAAAATAAAATGCCCAGGAATATACTTAACCAAAAAAGATAAAATATCTTTGCAAGAAAAACTACAAACCACTGATGAAAGAAATCTTAGATGACACAGACAAATGGAAAAACATCCCATACTAAAGAAATCTACATATTCAATACAGTTCTTATTAAAATAAAACATGGTTTTCTAAAGAATTAGTAAAACAAAACAAAACAAAACAAAACCCTAAAATTCATATGGAACAACTAAAAGAGCTCAAAGCCCAAAGCAAACCAAAACAAAAAGAACAAATATAATGGCATCACATTATCTGACTTCAAATTATACTACAAGGTGATACTAACCAGAGAAGCATGGTAGTGATATAAAAGTGGACATGTAGAACAGAATAAAGAACCCAGAAATAAGTGCCTATAATTACAACAAACTGAACTTTGACAAAGAAGAAAAAAATACATATACTGGGGAAAGGATACCCTATGTAATAATAATGGTAAGAAAATTAGATAGCCATGGGCAGAAGAATGAATGAGATTCCTGTCTTCCACTATGTACAAAAATTAACTCAAGATACATTAAAGACTTACATGTAAAACCTAAAACCAAAAATTTCTAGAATAAAACTTAGAAAAAACTCTCCTAGGCATTGGCCTCAGCAAAGAATTTACGACTAAGACTCCGCAAGCCAATGCAACAAAAACAAAAATAAGCAAATGGGACTTAAACTATAAAGCTTCTGCACAGTAAAAGAATTTAAAAACAGAGTAAACAGATAACCTAAAAAATGGGAGAAAATATTGAAAATTATACAACCACCAACAACCAGAATCCATAAGGAATTCTAACAACTCAGCAAGAAAAGAAGTAACCCCATTAAAAAGTGGACAGAAAACAAGAATAATTTTTAAAAGAAAATATACAAAAAAAGAAAATGTGCACATGGCCAACAAACATATCAAAAAAATGCTCAACATTACTAATCATCAGAGAAATGCAAATAAAAACCACAATGAGATACAACCTAACCCAGTCAAATGGCCATTACTAAAAAGTCAAAAGATAATAGATCAAGAGATGTTGGTGCAGATTTGTAAAGAGAACACTTATACACTGCTCTTGGGAATGTAATTAGTACAACCTCTGTGTAAAACAGTATGAAGATTTTCAAAGAACTAAAAGTAGATTTACCATTCAATCTAGCAATCCCATTATTGGATATCTACCCAAAGTCATTATATAAAAAAGATACCAACACTTGTATGTTTATCATAGCACAATTCATAATCACAAAGATACGGAATTAATTTAAGTGCCCACCAACTGAGTGGATAAAAAGGTGATATATAGTGATTCCATACTGTAATCATACGTGTGTATATACGCATATGTATACATATACACCCCCATTGAATACTACTCAACCATATAAAAGAATGAAATAGTGTCTTTCTCATTAACTGGCTAAAACCCAGGCCATTATCCTAAGTGAAAAAACTCAGGAATGAAAAATCAAATACTCCATGTTCTCACTTATAAGTGAAAGCTGAACTATGGGTATGCATGGTCATTCAGAGTGAAATAATTGATATTGAAGATTCCAGTGGTGGGGGAAGACAGGAGGGAGTAGAAGGTTGAAAAAGCCGATTAGGTATAATGTAAACTATTCAGATGACAGGTACACTAAAAAACCTAGAACTCAATGCTACACAATATATACATGTAAAAAAATTGCACTTGTACCCCTAAATATATTGAAATAATAAGAAAGCAGGTACAGGAGGGTGGCACCCGTGGCTCAGAGGAGTAGGGCACTGGCCCCATATGCTAGAGGTGGCGGGTTCAAACCCAGCCCAAGCAAAGCTAAAAATATATATACTTTTAAGCATCCAGTATTTATGATAGAATCCCACATTTTTTCAAAAAGCCATGGAATAACAAACACAAAATTTTGGATAGTAGTGTCTCTTAGGAAAGACAGTTAAAAGAAGGGAAGAACATACAAATGGTTACAAATTATTGGTAATGTCCTATCTCTTGAACGAGATTCATGAATGTTCATTGTACCCTTATGGCTTATAAATAATATTTGTATGTGCAAAAAATATATTAATGTAATAAAATTAAAATGTATAAAGAAATAAAATAAAATTTACCTAGCAAATACTTATTAAGCATCTATTAGTCCCAGAAACCATTATGTATTAGGAATTAAATAACCCCAAGTACCAAAATTAAGAAGACGGAAAAAAAAAGTCTCTGTATTTATGGACATGCATTCTATACTAGATTCAAGTGAACTAACTTTATGAAATACAACTTGTAAAATTACTATCCTTATAAAGTTACCTGGAGGAGAAATGAAATTAAGTCAGTGTTTTTCACTTAAAGATCACCAACAAGCTGGCTAAAAGGATAATGATTAAAATCCATTTAAGGATTTCTCTCCACCACATTCATCATATTTCACTGCTTCTATAAAAAATAGAGCTTCAGATACAGTCAAAGGGTTTGATTTGAAAGACAAACTAAACAAGATATTGTTTTGGAATTTAATTTCTATTTAAAGCTTCACAGAATATGAAAACCTACTGAACGCCTCCCCATACCAAATATCCAATATCCATATGCTAAATGTTTGAAATAATTCCCTTTCAAATTTAAATACAGATATGGCCAACTATATATTGATTCTAAATTAAAAAAACTCTGATTATTCCTTCATAAACTCTTTTTGATTCCCCCAATGAAACAAACACTTGTTAATATTCACTATATACCACCCCAAAGTGAAGAATCTGGAGGTCATCACTTTCAAGGTGTTAATGAATAAGCATTCAATCAGCTAAGAACTGCAGAGAGTTTTCCTACCAATCAGAAAAATGACTAATGTGGCTACTACTTGTGTTACTCCCAGTTTGGAATACTAATGACTGTTCTAGATAGCAAGGCTGTCCTTCTATATAAACAGGAGTAACCAGAGGAGGAAAGAGATGTAACCTACCACAATAACTTCAAGTGGTCCTTAAGCCTTGAATATGAAAACAAAAAAGTATAAATTACTGCCATGTGAGTGAAGATTCATGATTTAATTTTGTATTGAATTACACCATTTACTGAAAATGTTTGGAGTATTAATCCAGGATAGGGTGTTTGGCACTAAACTTTCTAAAGTATTTTTAAAAAACAAAGGTGTCTACTAAATGCAAAATGGCAAAATAAAGTTTCAAAAATCAGCAAATGTCATCATAATGTAATATTGCTAGTTAAATAACAGACATTAGTGGTATTTCCCCCCTGAATTAATAAGTAGAATTATACCATCTTGGGAAGAATATAAACAGATTTTAGAAAATAACTGCTCTTAGATAAACTGGAACCAAGGAATCATGAACAAAAGAGAACATATATTTTATTTTTCATTCATAAAAACTTGTAGAGAAGCAGAATGCACTGGAAGAAACAATGTTAAAACGTGCAAAAATTAAAGAAGGTGTTTATTTCAGCCAAAAGCTTTCAAACTTAAAATTGAGGCATAGATCAAAGCAAAGTCTGCTTATCTATCATGGTAATTAGTTCAGACTCAGATGGTTACAAAAATGCAGTTCAAAGCCAGAATCAACTAGAATACTGTATGTTAGGCATAGCAATCACTCAATAAATAGATTTAGCATTGAAGTAGCAGCATTCTTATTATTGGTTGATTGAGAATTGATGATGATCTTTAAGGTTACTGTCATCCCTTCTGGATGCTTCCCAAATCACCAAACAATATGTAGATTATAATATGTTTGACCAGTTGGGCCTGACTTATTATAATGAGTTCAGAACTGATTCATTTGAATAAAATAGAGAAATAATATAAGTAAAGCCTACATTTGCACATCAATGTCAGGTAGATATTTAAATGAGGAAAAGAGATGTTTTGGTAATACCCTCCAAAAGCCCCTTTCTTAGGAAAAAATTAGGGTGCAAAGGCACGGTAAAGTTTTCCAAAAGTAATCACCTTTTGTAATAAACTCTCTTTAGATGCCTAAGAAATCCCATCTTACTCCCATATGTTAATACATTCTTTGAATATAAAATTCAAATTAAAAACTAATTCTTAATAGAAAGCTTTTGTTAAAAGCAACATTTTGAAATGCTGTCAGTAACTATCATAAATATTTGAGAAGTTAATATTTTAATCTTCAACTATAGCACAGAAAACACTTTTAGTGACAGACAGTGCTTCATTAATGGAGTTCTGTGTGCCTAATTGCTTTAGGCACAGTGAGCTGCATTATTTTGACACATGACATGCAATTAGTACATGGTCACACGGCTAACGGGAGATTTTACACCTTTTTTCCTTCTACATTCAGAGTGAATAATTAGCATATTTTTTTTGCTTAGAATAATAATCAGAGCCTTAGATCCAGAAATTGCCTAATGAGGTAAAATTCCAGTTGTTGACATTAATACATATGACACATTTTTTCGGTTGTTAAAGTAAACCTTGTGCTACCACTTCATTTACCCTTTTCAAAGTGCCCTTATGAGTCAGGAGTTATGTTGTTCATAGCATAAAATCGTCGAGAACAAAGCCCCCAATACATGTTTTATACCATTATTTCACTGCTTCTCACACAGTAGGCACCAAATAAATACAGCTGACAAATTTTAAGTGGGTAACTTTTGGTATCTTCTATCGTCATTAAAAGATTATTAGCATTCAAAATAGAAATAAACTATTTTAGAGTTATTAGAATAAAAAAGTGGTTTATTTTACAATACAAAACCAGATCCAAACATAAGTTTGCATCAAAATGCACTTAATTTTATTTAAAAAATAGTTAATAGTAATAAAAAGTCATCCAATATATCTCTAGAGCAGAGGCTGATTCTATGCAAAGTTAATGAAGTGTAAAATTCAGGATCTATGAATTAGATAGCCCCATCCAAGGTCAACATTGTATTTCTAATAATTTTATTTTCATAATTTTATATTCTTTTTCTTAAAAGGTTAAAAGTCTCGTCCAAGTCATAGATGCACAAAACCTTGATCTGCCCCTGGTAAGAATCATCATGTCACATAAATAGATCTCCCAAAGAAAATTTATTTATTCTTTGCAAATATCTTTTTTTCTGTGTAAAAAAATCATAGTGATTTTAAGAAGTTCTATCAACCCCATTATTAATTATTCAAAGTGCCAGACTTTAAATTCCTACTTCTCCAATTTTTAAAGAATTAAACTTTATTCATCCCCTTCACTTATGACTAAATATCATCCAAGATCATTAAGATTTCACAAATTAAACTCAGTGATAAAACATTAACTTGATATCATAAAATATAGTCTATGGTACCCAAGACAGATAATACAGACAAAGACTAAAGGAAAAGGAAATGCCAATGACAGAGCAGAATAAATAACTGAAGAAGCAGTGATCAGACTTTAGTTTGTCCTTTGAAGTAAAATTGTGTAGACCAAAATATTTTCAAGATGCACTTAAGGAAATTGAAAAGAATTTCACCATTGACATTATTTCTAAGAGTTCTAGTTAATCAAAGAAATTATATTTTTTCAGATTACTAATAACTATTAGTATAGGAGAAAATACATGACATTAACAATTTCAGTATTATTGTTATTATGGGCGAATGACTAACTATTGCACCTATTGATTTACAAGCAAAAAAACACACCAGACAAAAATTCTATCATATAATTTATAAACTGTGACAACTCCTATTTAGTATCAGATATTTTTTGAAATATTAAAAAATACAACCATCATATTACTTTAACCCCAAAGACAATTAATGAAATGATAGTTTCATTTCATGAAATACTAATATTTCATATTAGTATTCACAAAATACCCTTACAACTGCTCTTTTTCTACCAAAATGAAAATATTGTTACATCAAAGAGAAACTAGTTGTAAGAATGGTCCTAAGGAAGATAAAAATAGCTATTTCAACCTGCAGTGAAATGTTAATACTTGAGTCAATCTCTCTTATAAAAATTGGGATCAAATCTGTAATGTCTTTAATCACTACCTTTGATTATGAGACAGTGCAAGAAGAAATTTCAATAATGAAGAGGAAAAAAATAACTATAAACATATATTGTGTAATCAGAAAGACCATAGGAATTAGCTGAAAAATAATAATAGAATTCATTAATCTAGCTAAGTAGCAGGAAAATTAGTTATCTAGTGACAGAAAATTCTCTAAACTAGACCTGTCAGACAGTAAAGTGCTCTGCCAACTCTGGAATAATGGTAACAATATGTGTGTATGTGATATATATAGAGAAAATTATATCCATGCTACATATCTTTTAAATATAGGGATAGATCTGATGATGTACACAGATAACATAGTCTGTAATTGGAAAGGTAAATATGAAGATTTTAGGAAGATCAAATATTTGCATGCTAACATAGAAGTTTACTGCATTATCAATAAAAATAGTGAGGGGTTTTTGAGAATTTAAAAACTGAACTAAGTTTTATCCAAGGACAAGAGAGACAAGAGTATCAAAGGCTATTAAGATAAATAACAATGCTACATGCTAGCCCTACACAACCAGCTGTTAAAATACTTCATCAAAGTGCAATAATTAAAACAGTGTGGCATGAACTTATATATATATAAAATTATGTGTTTGTGGATCAAGAAATAGAAATAATCCAGCTTTAAATTTTCTTACATATAAGAAATTAATAAAAGGTAAAAGAATCACAGACTAGGAACTTTTTTTCTAGTGAATATTAGAACGACTGGAAAATTTCAAGGAAAGAATCAAATTGGACTTTATTTCCAATGCCAATAAATTTTAAAATAACATATATATGTATAGCTTTAAACAAATACAGTTAATCAAATTTTAAGGAAATAAAAATAAAAGAAAATATTTATAAAGTTCCTACAAAGAAGAGGATTTTTAAAGCTTAGAAACAGGGGGAAATATTTATTTAAAGTAACAATTTTACACTATAATAATCATTATTGTTATTTTCTTCAGTTGAAAATAGTCTATTGGAAGTATTTATAGCTAATATAGCAAGAATTGCTTTTATTACATAAGTCACCCAAATAAATTCATAAGACATTTATTAAGAATTAAGAACCTGAAAGGTTTAATAACCAGAATCCACAGAGAACTCAAATGTATAAGCAAGAAAAGAACAAGTGATCCCATTGCAGGCTGGGCAAGGGACTTGAAGAGAAACTTCTCTGAAGAAGACAGGCGCATGGCCTACAGACATATGAAAAAATGCTCATCATCTTTAATCATCAGAGAAATGCAAATCAAAACTACTTTGAGATA
>CAUYPK010127311.1:0-35126 GCA_963574355.1 Loris lydekkerianus
TATAGCTTTCATGTGAAAGCCATAAATTAGTTTCATAGTAGGGCTGAGTACATTAGATACTTTTTCTTCCATTCTTGAGATACTTTACTAAGAAGAATACCACATATACTCGAGTATAAGCCGAGTTTTTTTGGCACAAAATTTGTGCCAAGTTCAGGTTTTTCAGCACAAATTTTGTGCCGAAAAAACTCGGCTTATACTCGAGTACATACGGTATGTTCCCGCTCCATCCATGTAAACATGAAAGAGGTAAAGTCTCCATCTTTCTTTAAGGCTGTATAATATTCCATGGTGTACATATACCACAATTTATTAATCCATTTGTGGATCGATGGGCACTTGGGGTTTTTCCATGACTTAGCAATTATGAATAGTGCTGCAATAAACATTCTGGTACAAATATCTTTGTTATAATGTGATTTTTGTTTTCTGGGAATATGCCTAGTAGAGGAATTATAAGATTGAATCACGTCCTCTGCAGTCATATATATATATATATATATATATATATATATATTTTTTTTTTTTTTTTTTTTTTTTAGACAGAGTCTCCCTCTGTTGCCCAGGCTAGAGTGCTGTGGAATCAGTCTGGCTCACAACAATCTAAAACTCCTGGGCTCAAGCAATCCTCCTGTCTCAGCCTCCTGAGTAGCTGGGATTTCAGGTGCCCACCACAGTGCCCACCTAATTTTCCCATTTTTAATAGATGAGGTCTTCTCTTACTCAAGCTGGTCTTAAACTCCAAGGTCAAGCTGTTTTCCCACCTCACCATTCCCAGAGTGCTAGGATTATAGGTGTGAACCCCATACCCAGCCTGCCAGCCTGTTGTTAGATTCAAGAGAAAATAATTACATGTTCCATGATACAAAGATTTCTATGAAATGTCTTTTAAAATTGTTAGTAATATAAATCTGTGAAAGGTATAAATAAAAAAATGAAAACAGGCAACTTCTAATCTATCATGATATTTATATCATTTAAGGCTTTTGAGTAAAAGATACCAGGAGTTTTAAAAATGCCTTTCTGACTCTACTAACAACCTTGTTCATTTATCATTAAGCATTTTATTTCCTTATTTATTTATGTCCCTGGTGGGCTCAAAATGTTTAGTTTTAGAGCAAGATTTCCACAGTGAAAAAACATTACCGATCTCGTGTTAACTGGGGTGGAGTGACTTCCTGCATGTGAGTCAGTAAGAGAAAAGTTTTAAAATAGTTCTTAAAGTTTTATGTTATAATATTATTATATTCATTTTTATTGCTTTTGTTCAATACCCTGGACTAGAATTTATCATACACTATTTAAAAATACGAGCATGCTTATACACATCAAGTACACATATATGCTTTATATATAGGTACGTGTATTTTATATGTCCAAGGAAGGCCCCTACCCTTAATCTGATTTGGAAAAAGTGGACAATGTGTGTAAGTGCATTATTTTTTTTATTGTTGAGAAACCAGGTCTTACTCTATCACACAGGCTGGAGTGCGGTGGTCAAATCGCAGCCTCAAACTCTTGGCCTCAAGTTATCCTCCTGCCTCAGCCTCCCAAAGAGCTGGGATTACAGGTGTGGGTCACTGGGTCCAGCTGTTAAGTGTAGTTAAACGTCTTCGTTTTATACTATTTTTAAAAGAACAGACCAAAAACACACAAGAAGAGCTGTCCATGTCAATAAATGAGTAGCTGTATATAACTCAGAGGAGGACTTTAAATTGCTTAATTTATTTATTAATTATTTTTTTTTAGAGACAAGGTTTCACTGTATCGCCCTTGGTACAGTGCCATGGTGTCACAGCTCACAGTAACCTTTAACTCCTGCTTTTAGGCAATTCTCTTGCCTCAGCCTCTCGAGTAGCTAGAACTACAGGCGTCCACCATAATGCCCGGCTATTTTTTTGTTGTAGTTTGGCCAGGGCTGGGTTTGAACCCGCCACCCTTGGTATATGGGGCTGGAGCCCTACCCACTGAGCCACAGGCGCTGCTCTAAATTGTTTAATTAAATGTTTATTTTTGCATTGTATCATTGTATCATTTTAACTGAAATCATACTATCTTAATAGTTTTAAAATGAAAGACCGCTAAGTCCAGTGTTAAAACAATGATTTAACATGCATCTTTGCTAGCTAGGCTGTATCGTCCTATGCACTGAGGTCGGGATGGGCTACAAAGCTAGAATTATAGGAAGCACAAATTGTCTCATGCAACTCAATGGCTGTGGATGGGCAACTGGGAAGAGGAAAATAGGGTGACTGGGTACTCCGGTTTTCAGTGTGTGAGCTGTTTTATATTGACATGCATCCAGCCAAGGGAAGCAATGCTTAAATGAATAATATATCAAGAATATTTTTCTAGTTGTGTAAGCAGAAATATAAAGGAGTTCTATAGGCATTATCACATTATTAAGGCTTTCGTATGCTCAAGTAGGTATAGCTACAATGCATTGTTGAAGTACATTTTTTATTACTTCCAAAGTCAACACTTGACGAAATACCCCATTGTTCCCTGGTACCTTTTTAAGTCTCTGTTTTACGTATTTAAAGATTCAAATGTTTCGCTGAGTATTTTCTTACATTCCCTTTAGCCAGAAGACTTACAGTTGTATGTTGAAACTTAATAATAATAACAGCATCTGTTTACTAAGCTTTTCCTACCTGTGCAGCGGATTTTCACTGCCCACATGGGCATTTAGTCTTCAGAACATCTCGGCAGGACCCCACTGTTATCCTCATTTACAGACAAGGAGATGTGCCCATTGACTGCGTGGTGTATACTACCAATTCACATATCAGCGTGTGACCTGATTTGTAAAATAATTTGATTTACAAATAATGTGTAAGGACATAACTTCCCACCTCTATAGGACAGACATACGTAGGGAGACATGTTTCTGTATGTGGAAATAGAAAACTAGTCTTTATTTTGTAAATAAAATTAATTTTGAAATTATAGTTTGCTTCTGGTTAACTTTTGCTTTTTTAATATTCTGGAGTATAAATAGATTCTAATCTTATAAGTAAAGATTGTCCTTTGTATACTTTTGCAGCAGCCAATGTACAACAATCTGAGAATCTGCAGCTATTTGAAACGCGTCCTCAGTAATGGATACAGGCAGGGGTTCTTCAGGACAGTGCATTAACCATCTTTAAGACTGAACATTTGATCCACAAAGGTTAGATAAGATAATGTCTTCATTTAATGCATTTTCTTGGGTCTTATTTCTTTCACGTCAATGATCAGTGTACAGGCCATGAAATCAGCAGGCATCTCATGTAATTCATTGATTCCCTACAGGGAAGACCAGGATTCTTGGTCTCAGCAGGGTCTCCTGTACTCCTACCCCAAATGATGTCCCATTCACTCCCGACTTTCAGTTCAGTTAGTTGAAATGCGTTTTTTAATAGTCAACCTCTTATTCTGTTCATCTCTGCAATGGACATATATTACACGGGTTTCACTGGTCCCCTAGATGTACGCTTAAGCAAGGAATTTGTTTAACTTTCTGAATCTTAGGAGGTACCCATGTTTGTTTACATACTTTGCTTTTGTATGGATTAAGAAAAGTTTTAAGGGGGCCCTTTCACCCAGAGAGTGTGCACTATACCCAGTAGGTGTGAATTCATCCACCTACTCCCTTCTTCCAGCTTGATTTCACTGAAATTTACTTCCTTACATGCCTTAAGTGTTCAATGCTTAGTTTCAACTTAGTATTGAGAAAGGTGTGTCTCTGTCTCCATTCTTGTCTTGGTTTTCAAATGGTTCATGTGTTTCTGATCTTATTTTTCTTTCCTTATTGTGAAAATACATGTAAGTGTTGTAGAATCTAAGGGAGAAATCCTCGCAGCTATTTTGTACGTCATCAGGTGGTTATGGAGGCAGGTGAGGGGGCAGAAACCTAAACGTTATGAGATCTAAAGGGGAAAGAATTGTCACCTTTCACCAAAGAAAGAGAACCAACTCCCAATTTTCGCTGTTGTTGTTGTAGTACTTTGATCAGAGCTCAAGTTCTTTCTGTACTGAAAAGGGGGGAGTAAGGTAGAAGTGGTGTGCTTGTATTATCTGACCACCTGGACGTTGGTTATAGAACTGAAAGGATTGATTTATACACATTACTTAATTAGAAAGGTAATATGGGGTTTGCACTTAAGAGCTTGTGACAAAGGAACGATTCAAAAATTAGAAAAACAAAGTGTCAGTCATGCACTAAAAGAAAATCAATCATTTTTAGTGATTGTTGGATACAATATAATGAGCTCTTTATTAAGCTCAGCCAGTAAATAGGGCTCAGACTCTATTTACTACATTGTAAATATTAGACAAAGTAGCCCGTTCCTTTCAGGAGATATGAGAAACATAATTATGCATGTACCTTTATAAATATTTCCTTTTTTAAATTTAATTTCCATGAAGAATAGATTCAAGTTTGAAAACTTAATTACTTTTTAGGCTCCATGAATGCATGATTTTTTTGATGTCTTTCCAAAATCATGATGATGGAAAAATCAGTG
Organism: Loris lydekkerianus; assembly: GCA_963574355.1. Classification (NCBI taxonomy): domain Eukaryota; kingdom Metazoa; phylum Chordata; class Mammalia; order Primates; family Lorisidae; genus Loris; species Loris lydekkerianus. Next base: position 4,509 of record CAUYPK010127311.1, read on the forward strand.
CTAGATAGGCAAGTGATCCACACCACATTTTAGAATCATTCCTATTCATTCCTGTTTTAATTCAGAGTTAAAAAAAAAAATAGATTAAAAATGTAGTCAAATGATAATGTCTAAAGACTTTTGGCAATGGAACAATACCGTATTAAGGTGAAGAAACACAAATAGTGTTTCAATGTTAATTTTTTTCTTTTTCTTACTCCTTTACACAGACAACAAATAATTAAAAAAAAAAAAAAATCTGCCGAGAAGGGGAGATTGTTGACAAAGCATTGTTGAGTTTGTACCCTAAGTACTAACAACCTGCAAAGTGTAGGACTCTAAAAATAATTAATGCTCCATTTCAGCGTCTAATGCATAATACTCTTAATACTAAACGTATTAAAATACACTAAACAGATTATAGTCAGAGGTCTCCATGAACTGAGGATAAATCCACAGCTTCCACATACAATAAATTGAAAGCTAGAAATGGTAAGAAACTATGGCAAGGAAAAGCCATTATCTTTGAAGAGTTTCAGATTGTTAGTTTATTTCAGCTTTGTTATTAACTCTCCCTGGGAGATTAACACAAGCCAGGCCCATGGAGGGAATAAAATAAATGTTAGTTGAGTTGAATTGAATTGCCTTACATTGCATTGAATTTCACTGAATTATGCTCTTATTTATTTATTTTTGGGGGACATCGTTACAAGCTTAGAGTATAATAATCAAGGAATTTTTTTTTTTTAAGTAACTGGATCATAGACTTTAAGCTCATTCTTTCGTTCATGCCTGGGGCTAAGAGACCCTCCGGGGCTGTGCTGAGTTGGGTAAAGCCTACTCAAGTAGGAGAGGGAGTTTCTTCCTTTGCTCTGTTTTTTGCCTAGGAATAGAATCAAGGTAACATACTTGCATTGCTCCTGGCTCCCATATTTCTCTGTTCATTTGGCTGCTGAACAAAACTCATCCTTTCTATCTCTGTCAGTGTTATTCAAACCACCTTTAAAACTATCCTCGTCTTTACCTTTCCTTGACTGTGTTTGGCTCTGTGTATTTTATGCCTGGACTATTGCAGTAAACTTTTTAATAGTCTGTCGGACTCCAGTGTTACTCCTTCTTGGGACCCCATGGTCCTTACAATCAGAGTGTCTTTGTAACACACACCTGAATATTTTATTCTCTGCGTAAATACCTCCCAGATTGACATTCTCTTCACCTTGAGGTTAAAATTCAGGCACATTTGGAGTTGGACTAAGAAGCCCTCTGATACCTGATTTAAAGAAATTCTTCAAACTCGTATCCAGCTGCACCTGACATTGAGAATTGGTCACATCCTTCACTATTAAGCCCTCAGGTTCTCCCATGTGAGTGGCTCGTAGGCCCAGGTCTCGTTCTCTACAATGCTTTTCCCTTCTCTGCCTAGAAAATGTCAGCTCATCCCATAACAGACTAGTCGAAAGTTTTTGCCTCAATAGTGAGTCCCCTGAATCAGCTCTCTCACTTCCGTCTCTAACAGGACTTTGAGCTCCTCTCCCATGTGCCTTGCTGATTGGCCCTTGTACCCCTAGATACTTTCCCAGTGTGGGACATTTGGGGGATGCTCAATAAATTTGGACGGAGCGAGTTTTTGTGCTCACAGACATCTAGGGCTTCTACCAGTCCTCCTCTACAAACAGGGCTTTCCTTACCTCTCCCCCTTTCATTCCACTAATACTAACTCTTGCTACACTCATAATAAATATAACACAAGAGGATTTATTTTCACAGCACCCATCTCCTGTCCTTTTTCCTTTGACTTCTTTTTTTCAAGTATATGAGCTTTATAACCTGTGAGAAGGTCATACAAGATCTGACAATTAAGTTTAGACAACCTCATTGCTTAATATCACTTCGGTCACCTTCAAAGCATCTAGTCCACCCTTCAAAGCAATTTGGGAACTCTTTTTCTGAAATAGCTGTCAGAGCTGTCCTTGTATGACCCAGGATATCCTGAATGTCATCAGAATGCCTTCCCTACAATATTTCCTTTATCTCCAGGTAAAGAAAAAAGTCATTGGCAACCAAGTGAGATGAGTAGGGAGGGTGTTCCAGTTATTTGTTTACTGGCTAAAAACTCCCTCACAGACGTTGCTGTGTGAGCTGGTGCACTGTCATGAATTGTTGGCCAAGATTTTTAGATAATATTTTCCTGTTTCTCTAGGTCTGCTTTTCATAGTTGACAATGCTGATGCACAATTCCATGGATTTTTGCAATGTTTTCATCAGTTCTGCTAGTTACTGGCATCCCTGACTCTCTGACCGCCCTGACCATTTTTTTTTTCACCCATAAAATTGGACTACTATGTTCCTGATTTCACTTCCACTCTTGCAAAGTTTAATAAGAAATTTAATGTTTGTTCATTGCTCTGTTCAAGCTCCAACATTCTCGTGACAGCACAGCAAAACACACAACAACAATAATGAACTCAGCAAGACGCTGCCACACATTGACACAAATACAGCTGTGAGACACTGATAAACCAAGGTTATGAAACCGTACTGAGTTGTTTGTACAGTGCTGCCAGAGTAAGCACACAGATGCAAGTTTGTGAACTTAACTAAAGGCTGCATATTGCCTCACTGTGTGTCTCCATTATTCACAGTCTGTAGAAAGCCCTTGGTAACTGATCAGTGTTCTAGGTCATGATCATACAGGATGTCCATAAAGTTTGTGTGCACCCTGTATTTCTTGGGTTCACCAGTTTATATTTCTAATAGCTATGTTTCTAAAAGTATGTTCTTATATGCCCTTGAATGCTTGTTGAAATACTTGTGCTTAAAATTGAAACTTGTACATCTTAACCTTGACCATATAAAATACATTCCCCCCAATAGCTTCATTACAGACATCTTAACTCAATGACAACGACTGAAGTTTAACCACAATATCAAATTTTAGCCCCACATTCTGAGGGGCTTCTTTTTAAAATATGTCTCTCGTGCAATTTCAGAAGAAGTTAGGAAGAATTTCAAGAGAGAGCACAATGATTGGTTTAACCTCAAATAATACATCATTGTTAGTTTGGAGAAAGACTTTTTGTGTCTGCATTGATTACACGGTTACATTTCCTATAATGACCATGAACATCTACGCTTGTTAGGAAAATACATTGTACTACTTCCATTTCTCCAGATCTATACACAGTATAATGCTATACCTATGACTATGACATGCCTTATCCAAGATGTCCCCCTTTATGTCATTATAGGAACCATTTTCAGCCAATTGAGCATTTCTAATGTGTCCTCCAAGTCAACCTTTAAGGGGATATGATGTGTTGTACGTCCATTTACTTTGCATTGACATCAGAGGATGTCACATTGCAATTTTTAAGTAAATTTAACAGTGATAGGTGACCTAACAACATACCACTTGCTCCTAATAAAAGGTACAAATGATAAAATTGGGCATTTTCTGTGCAAATTTCTCTGGGACAAAAATAATTATGTGAAGCAAAGCAAAGGAAAAAATAATTAGAAATTTTTGTTTCATACATAAATATTTAAAATTTCATTATTAAAGAAATTAGATAATATATCAATATTGTATTGATAATATATCAATGATTATATCAATAGTTTCATATTCTTAATCAATAATTTTATAATACTGGTAAGAAATGAAATTTTATTAAACCATTTTTGCTAAACATTTCTTAAATGCTTTGGTTTTTTTATTGTAACTCATAGACTTTTGTTTTTAAATGATATTTGTATTTGTGATCATTATTTTAAATATCTTTTTTAACTTTAAAATATGACAAAGACAAAAACTCCAGAAATAACTACAGTCTTACTACTTAAAACTCTTAAATAATTCACAAATATTTTTACATTCTAGCTTCTGAAATGTATATATTTTTCACAAATTGGGGATCACATTGCTCATACCACTTAATAGTATAATAATACATTGTCACTTTTTATTCCTTTTAATTATTCTAAAATATAATTCAAGGAATACCATAATTCATGTGTGCACTGTAATTTCTTTATCTGGTATAAGTGACCATTTAGTTTCTTTTCTCTTATTCTGTACTGCAGCCTCATTTTTATTTTTAACATCCTTGCATGTGAATCTTTGACTACGTCTGGGTCCCTCGTCTCCAAATTGGCAGCTCCAGCCCTGATCTCTGAAAATCAGACCCCACACATCAAGCACGGCATCTATCCTTGAATGCCGAACATGTCCAAAACAGGCCTGCAGATTTTCCCACACTGCCCCCGGACTTGTTTCTGCCCCATCTGTTTCCTCTCCCTTTCCCCAGGCCTCACTCCTTCCCCAGGAGATAGAGGCAGAAGCCTACGTGATACTTTTCTCCTCTCCTCATCTCCCACATTCAATTCCTCAGTAAGTTTCATTGAATCAGACTTCCAAACACATCCCACTTCTGCCTTCTTCCTTCCAACTCTCCAGGTACCATCTGGTTCATCTAGTCCTGCCTGGACCACTCTGGGCAGGAAACGCTCCCCTGCTTTCCCCAGCACACTCTTGTCCCATCCTTAGTCACCTCTCTGCAGAGAAACTGTGATCTTGTACAACGAGTGGTCCTATTATGTCTCTCATTGGCTTAAAATCCCACAGTGGCTTTTGCAGTAGCTGAATGAAATCCACAGTCTTGTCCGTGGCCGGCAGGGCCCAGCATGGCCATGACCTGCTCGGGGTTCCTCCTCCATCTCCTGCCACCCCCTCTGCTTCCACCATGTGTCTGCCAGACCAGCTCTTCCGGTCCTCGTGGGCTGAGATGTTTTTGTGCTGAGGTCTGCTCTCACCTCCCCCTCCAGCTGCCTCTTCCTTTCTTTTCAGGGTTCCGTGGAAATGCCCCCCCCCCCCCAATCTCCTTTCATGTTGATTGCACAGGCCTATGCACAACTGATCTCTACATTTTATTCTCTTCTTAAAGAGTGTTATCTATTGATTGCTCATTAATTATGTATATAAAATAATTGTTATTTATTACCAAAAGTCCTACACTTTGGCTTTACTCAGAGCTCTAGTCTCATAATCAAGAACAATGTTTATCATCTAGTGAGTGCTAAATATTTAGTAAATCAACCAACAAAGCCATGAATGTTTACTCATATGAATTGTGTAGACAGAATGTTTTGGTGAAAAAGTTATTTTTCTTTTTTTTCTTTTTGCCTTTTAATTTACAGTCTCCATACTCTCCAAATACCAAATTTTCTTCCCCACCATCCATTGCATGGTAGAGTCATGAGTGCTGCACGGGCTGCCTGACACTAAACACATACATTTCGACAGTTCTGAATACTGTATTTGATCAATTATTTTAATTTTCTCATTGGCACCTCATGATTGGGCAAAAGTGTTTCAAAATTTGAGAAATCTGGCCGGGTGCAGTGGCTCACGCTTATAATCCTAGCACTCTGGGAGGCCGAAGGAATTTGATTACTTGAGCTCAGAAGTTCAAGACCAGCCTCAGCAAGAGACAGGGAAAAAAAGACAGAGAAAAAAAATAAGACGGGAATGGTGGTGGACGGAGGTAGTCTCAGGTACTTAAGAGGCTGAGACAAGAGGATCACTTGAGCCCAAGAGTTTGAGGTTGCTGTGAGCTCTGACGCTATAGCACTCAAGATTGGGCAACAGATTGAGACTCTGTCTCAAAAAAAAAAAAAAAAAAAAGGAAATTTGAGAAATTTCATCAGCAGCCACGATTATTTTTGACTAACCCATGTAGGCGTGTGTGTCTGATCACTTCTGAAAACAAAGGGTAAGGAAATGAAGACATGTTTATTGAAATGAATACATGTTTATTGAGATTCCTTCATTTCTTTTTACATTTGTGTATCAGACATTTTAAATCTATTTGGTTCTCATTCTAGCCCAATGGATAAAGGATGTTATATCCCCTTCTTCTCAAATTAAGAAGCAGCATCTGGGAGGTCATTCATCAGAGTTATGCATCATAGACCTAATAAGTTATAAAACTAAACTATATACTCAGGTTTGGCTGATGCCAATGAACAAACTATTAACACACTCTACCATGAAAATAAAAGTTTCATTTCTATCATCCAAACTTCTGGCGACTTCATGAGTAAGTTTTAGTATAGACTCTGTATAGTTGTAGTATAGATTCTAATACTGAATAGTATTAGTCATCTATTCAAATTGTATTTAAAATAAACAAGTGCCATTCCTTTACAAATATACCAATATTTGTTTTACCCTATACAGTGTTATAGGTAGGAAAGTGGAATTAATTGAAATTCATCATGTGTTCAAGGAAAGAAATAGTACACTGCTACAGGGAATTTCAATGAACCTTTTGTTTGCCATCAATATAATTGCATTAGTATAATTTGTACAGATAGAATTCACGTTGGCTTCTAGAAATACGTTTTGCTTCAGAGATTTTACTACCTTCTCAAGAAGGTAATGTTTCCCTCCTTCCACAGCTGATGGAGGGCGACAAGGAAAGAGACCAGTGAGAGAATTATCTAGATACACATTTTCTCTCTCATATTTAATCAGAATTTATTTATTTCTAAAAATAAGTAGATCACCAGAGAAATGGCTTACCCTAAGTCAGGAAGAGAAAGTCAGCTCGGAGAGGGCATAAAATTTCTCATGATAGCTAACATATTAATGATTAATCAAAATGTCACCAAAACAACCAATATTTGGGAACCATGGAAAAATGTAACAATGGCTTAGGCTACAGAAAAGTAGAAGAGACTTGAGTTACCTTGAGCAGTTCTCCCACTATATGAATGAATATTTCATTAGTGCTATTATTAAATCCTCAAGATTCAATAATCAAGAATAATTCCAAATGGGGTCACAGAATCTATTCTTTTTGTGTGTGTATGTGTATAAAATAGATATCAGCGATCTATTGCAAGGAAAGAAGACAAAATTTAAGATGGGTGTGTATAAAAAACTCGGGGGGAGTCTCTTTATTTATGGTAACTCTGTAGAGAGCTAAGTATGCCTCTGACACGGCGCTATTTGCAGGAAGCTTATTTAGGGTGGAAACAAATAGTTGTGAAAAATGAGGAAATCCTGCTAGGAAAAAGTGTGGCAGGATCAAATCAAAGTGGAGTGTTAGAGTAATTTACTATTCTAGGAAACCTAGCAGCTGGTTTGTCTAAAGTGTTCCTCTTTTTCATGATCACTGGAATAAGAACAGGAAATTGTTGAAAAATCATGCCGGCTGCCCTGCACCCGACTTCTGTAAAAATTTAATAGCAAAAATACGATGTTTAGAAGTTCAATTCTTAGCCATTTTGGAGTCTTTTATGAGACCATGCATATATTTCTCATGTAGAAGTTACCGTAGCGTGAATCGAATTTGTCATTCATAAGAAGTGTATTGTATTGAACTAAACACTTAGTTTTACTAAGACTGAAGACTGAAGACTTTAGCTAAGCATTGAAAAAAGATCAGGAAACCTAATGTTTAACAGTTCTAGATAAGAAAATAAAAGAACTGATAAATATGATTTAGAATCTCCAAAATATGAAATTGACAAAGGAAACGTACTTAACTCATGTAATTTAAAAATATATCTAGAGGAAGCCTGGAAAAATACTTTAGTGCAGCTAATTATCTGTGGGCAGGATTATATTTCTATTTTAATCTCCTCAAGACATTTACATATAACCTGTTTGTAAGATCCCACAAAGAAAAAAAATTCCATTTAGTTCAGAGAAATTAATTCTTTATTCCATTCAAAATATTACATGCATTTTAAAAACTGTTTTCCAGTTTCATGGTTGTTAATAGAATCATGTATCCTAACCACAGCAACTGACTATGTTTTTTAAGTAATAAAATACATTCTTCATTATAGTCTTATCGAGACTATAAATTAAGTTTGCAAAAAGAACAAAAGAAAAATAACCTTTTCACCAAAAAGTTCTGTCCATGCAATTCATATTAGTAAATTTTCCTGAATTTATTGGTTGTTTTATAAATAGTTAGCATTCACTAGATGATAAACATTGTCTAGATTATGAGAATAGAGGTCTGAGTTTGACTGTATCTTTATTCTAGAGTCATTAAGAAGACACAGCTAGGCAAAAAAATAGGTGAAAACATTTTTTAAAGGCTATACCTCTCTATTCATGTAAGATGCTTCTTGATTCTAAATTTTATTTGAGCTTGGAGGGGAAAAAACAGTGTGTATTAGTTTTTTTTTTTTTTTTTTTTTTTTTTTTTGGCCGGGGCCAGGTTTGAACCCACTACCTCTGGTATATGGGGCCGGTGCCTTACTCACTGAGCCACAGGCACCACCCCAGTTTTCTATTGTTAGTACAGCAAAGAATCATGAACTTGCTGGCTTATAGTGGCAGCAAGATATTCTCACAGTTCTGGAGGACAGAGGCCCAAGATCATGTTGTTAATGGGGCTACACTGTCCCTGGAGGTTCTACGGGAGAATTCATTATTTTTATTTTATTTTATTTATTTAGTTAGTTAGTTAGTTAATGTGAAGGTACAAAGAACTAGGTTACAATGTTTGCATTTGTCGGGTAGAGTCCCTCTTGCTGTTGTGTCTCTCACCTAAGAGGTGCGCCCTTCCACTGTGCCGGCTAAGTGGGAGTGCACTAACTCCCTCCCTCCTGCCCTCTCTTCCTTCTTGCATGCCCTCACCCTTGAACTTGAACTGAATTGAGGTTTTCTCTTATGTTGGTGTGTATTAGATTGTCTACTGGATTCATATTAGTATTGAGAAGTGTCTTCTTAAAATTCTAGAATAAGATAAAGGCAAAAATTCCAATGCAGAATACATTTTATTACTTAAAAAATACAGTGAGTTGCCATGGTGAGGATACATGATTCTATTAACAACCAGGAAACTGGAAAATGGTTTTTTAAATGCAGGTAATATTCTGAATGGAATAAAGAATACATTGGATACTTGCTTTTCCATTTTTGTGATACTTTACTAAGAAGAGTATGCTTCAACCCCATCCAGGTTAATACAAAAAAAATAAAAATAAAAAGATTGGCAATTCGTTTTTTGCCTCTTCCTGGTCTGGAGCTGCCAGATTCCTGCAGTCTCTGCCTCCCTCTTCACACCATCTTCTCCTCTACAGGACTCAAGTCTCTTATGAAAATGCAGTCAGTGCCTTCACGGTGCATCTGGAAATTCAGGACAATCTCTTCATCTCAAGATCCTTAATTTAATCTCAGCTGCAAAGACCCCTTTCCAAGTAAGGTAACATTTCCAGTGGCCAGGATTAAGATCCTGGAAGGGTTCGGTGATTAGGACCATTAGTAATCTTTTTTTTTATTAAGTCATAAACACATAGATCATGTATACATTAAGGCATCTATGGAGTACAATGTGCTGATTTTAAATATAATTTGGAATACTTACATCAAACTAGTTAATGTAGCCTTCACCTCATTTACTTAATTATTGTGTTAAGACATTTATACCCTATGCTTAATAGATTTGACATGTACGCTTGCGTTATGCACCAGAGGTGTGGTCCCACTGTTGACCCTCTCTCCATGAAACTCCCCCCTTCTCTCCCCTCCACCTCCTCTTCCCTCCTTCATCCTGGACTATAGTTGTGATTTATCTTTCATACGAAAGTGTGAGTGATTATAAATTGGTTTCATAACAGTATTGAATACATTGGATACTTTTTCTTCCAATCTTGAGATACTTTACTATTAGAATATGTTCCACCCCCACCCAGGTAAACATAAAAGAGGTAAAGTCTCCATCTTTTTATAAGGCTGCATAACATTCCATAGTATACATATACCACAATTTATTAATTCATTCTTGGGTCAATGGGCACTTGGGCTTCTTCCTTGACTTGGCTATTATGAATTGAGCTGAAGTGAACAATCTGGTGGAAATATCTTTGTTGTGAAGTGATTTTTGGTCTTTGGATATACATCGAGTAGAGTAATTGTGGGATTGAATGGCAGGTCTACTTTTAGACCCTTGAGTGTTCTCCAAACTTCTTTACAAAAGGAATGTGTTAGCTTGCATTCCCACCAGCAGTGCAGAACATCCACACCAACATCTGTAGTTTTGGGCTTTTGTTACATGAGCCACTCTTACTGGAGTTAGATAGTATCAGAAAGTGGTTTTGATTCGCATTTCTTTGATGGTTAAGGATGATGAGCATTTTTTCATGTGTCTGTAGGCCATGCGTCTGTCTTCTTCAGTAATCTTTCCACATGCTGTCATATGTAGTATCCTATTTTTCGGGAGCTTTAAATCTAAAACAGGTTAAAGACTACTTGGGAATGTGGGGGTTACCTAGTGCCACAGAAAGCTGATCAAAGCTTCCATGACTATAATAGCACAGGATTGAAGGTATTTGGGGTGAAAATATTATCTTCCTGCCCCAATTACTTTTTTAACCCCAGATACTTAATGGCTGATCCCATTTCCTGACCTTATACTATGAAACCCTGTTGTTCTTTGCTAAATGTTGTAGGAAACAAGTTTTGAATATTTTAGTAAAAAAAGATTTCTGGACACATTTTGCTTAGATGGTCCTTGTGGATATCTATTGGAAGCAGAGTGGAATACTTGTTATTGGGATTTTTTATGTTTCACAATTAGGCGACTTTCTTTTTTTTTGGTAGAGACAGAGTCTCACTTAATCGCCCTTGGTGTGCCCTGGAGTGCCCTGGAGACACACAGCTCATAGCAACCTCCAACTCTTAGGCTTAGTCGATTCTCTTACCTCAGACTCCCGAGTAGCTGGGACTACAGGCTCCTGACACAAAACCCGGCTATTTTTTTTGGTTGCAATTTGGCCAGGGCCAGGTTCCAACCTGCCACCCTCGGTATATGGGGACAGCAGCCTACTCACTGAGCCACAGGCGCCGCCCACAACTGTCTTGTGTTATTTTTGTTTTGTTTTCTGGAGATAATTTTCATCACATTGAGATAATTTGTTAACATGGCAAAGAAATTAAGAGATAATTTGTTAACACGGCAAAGAAATTAAGAAGGTAAAATAACAGTTCTGATCTGGTCTTGTTTTACAGCATTTCCAGCAGAGTAAAGACACAACGTTAAGACACCACATAGGAAAAACACTGTTTTCATTCCAAACGTCTTTAATTTTGATTCAGTAGCATGTCTGCAAGAGCAGACCAAGCTATAGAGATTAATGTGAATCCGGAGATTATGTCATTGTATCTGTTATTATGTTAACCAGCTTAAGCGAATTACCAATGTCCAGCAAGACATTACTCAGTTTAGAATGCATTCCCCTCATAATTTATCATAGTAACAGGAGGTGGAAAGGCATATTAGCTCTTTAAGTGACAGCAGTTATCCCTGCTAATGGAAAGAGAAACTGTAGTTATTAAAACACATTATACCTTTTGTAGCAGTGCAGTTCAGTCTAATTTCAGTTCCTTTTCATTTCAGCTTTTCTATATATGTTTATTTCTTTTCAAGAAATCAGGTTAACCATAAATCACAGTAGAGACAGATTTCATGAGCGTCTCAAGAACATAAGATTAATACAATTATATGATTTTCTTTTCCAAAGAGTGAACAGACTTGTAACTACCCTATTAAAAAATGTTTAGGAATTCCTCTTAGGGGCTATTTATCTTGTCCATAAACCTTACCAAAACTGGGAGACTGGGTAGCTAGAGTCACCCTTGAAAGGCTGAGTGGGAAAGATCACTGGAGTCCAGGAGTTCAAAGTCAGCCTGAGCAACATAGGGAGACCCTGCCTCAAAACAAAACACACACAACAGGTAAGCCCTCTTTAGGGACTCGCTTTCTCATTTCAGAAAACAGCTTGGTAAAATCGTGTGTGATGCAGTCAGAATTCTCTTTCTCAATACAATAGCTGCACTATTTCTCACAACCTCAGAAGTATTCCTTCTCGATACAACTATACAGTAGATATGCAGATGAAAACACATTTATTTTGACTGTAACCTACTGGTTTTGGCTAAAAAAGTGTAGGATTTTTCTTGAAGCGATAATTTAAACAGTGCCTTAGGTACTGCTCATTTTCCAGAGGAGATGACTGGCCTCCAGCCACCTGCCACCTGCCACCCCCGTGAGTCAAGATCGCATCTGTGTGTGGAGGTGAGTGTGCACCTTCTGCTATGCCGTGGAGCTTGGCTGCACAATTGTGGCAGGAGGGCCTCTGGCTGCCTCCTTTTGGCTCCCAAATGCTGGCTTCCCCAACCCCACTTGCCTGGCTGGCATTTGAGAATGAAGCCTCGCTTGGTAGTGACACAGGGGCTGCTCTGTTTTGGCCTAGTCAGAACTGGTGTCTTCCCTGCCACCACTTTTCTGATGGCCTGCTCTGGCTGGTCTCTGGGCAGCCCACCAGCCACTTGAGAGCCCGTCTCTCTCTCACAGCAACTGAGCGAAGACCAGGAAATAGCAGCTGCAAGTCCCCTTGCCCAGTCGTGCTGGACAGCCAGGTTTATGTTCACGCGGCAGCTGCACCCCAGGCTGGTGTGGGTAGCCCCTCCCCAGAGTCCTGAGTGGGGAAGCAGAGTAAAAGCCCAGCTTTGGTGCTGTTTTCTCTTCTGCAGTCCACCTTCCCCTCCCAAGGTCAAGGTGGATAGAAGGAAACTTAGAATGCACACCTCCCTCCTCTCCTCCGTCCTCTTGCCTCCGCTTCCTCTCTTCTTCTGCTGTTCCTGCTCCAGGACCCACAAAAAGGCAGCTGTTTTCTTGATCCTATTTTGCTTCTGGGTGCAAACCTGATAATTATTCCTTGAGGTAGAATAGGGTCAAGGTCTCTACTCACTGGGAGAACTCTGGACTCTGAATCCACCTGTTTGATAAGACAGGGATTGGAATCCAGCAAGTTCTTTCTCTGTGTATAATGCCTGCCTCTCAATATCTTTTCCTAAAGATAATCAAGTTTTGCCCATTTTCTGCCCTTGGCAGAAAGACAAGTCTGTGTTGGAATAGAATTAAAGGAGAAAAAAATGGAATATACCAGATTAATATTTACAAACATATTATCTCTGATATTTAAATATATATGTGATATGTATTCCTGCAACTTTTTAGCTATCTAATCCTAAGAAAGTCAATTAACTCTGTTTTTTGTCTCTAAGATATGGATACAAAAGTACACACTTCAAAGGATTGTTTTTTAAAATGATAAGTGGAGTATATTAGGTGTAATGCCAGATAATTTTATTTTTGAGACAGAGTCTCACTGTCACCCTGGGTAGAATAGCATGATGTCATAGCTCACAGCAACTTCAAACTCATGGGCTGAAGAGATCCTCTTGCCTCAGCCTTTTCAATAGCTGGGACTATAGGCACCTGCCATGATGCCTGGTTAGTTTTTCCTATCTTTAGTAGAGATGGGATCTCGCTCTTGCTCAAGCTGTTCTTGAACCTCTGAGCTCAGGGGATCCACCCACCTCAGCCTCCCAGAGTGCTAGGATTGTAGGCATGACACACTGAGCTTGGCCACAGACAAAGGTTTCAAGAGGTTTAAAAACACAGGTCTCCTAATGATCTTTTTTGACTCATTTCACAAATCAGACCCATCAGCCCATCATATAATGACTCAGATGGTTGTTAAGGAAAACTATCAAAAGGGCATTTATAATGATTGCGAACTAAGAACAATATAAATGTTGCGAAAAATGCAAAAATGTAGGAAATAAACTTGCCTATGGGCAAGAGGTTAATTTTGTCAATCAGTTTGTCAAATGTATGCCTTTGGCAAGGGATCATGTATTAGGGTTATACTATTCTTCCTACTGTGAACTCTAAATCCAATAAAAAGATGGAGACTTTCCGTCTTTTGTATTAACCAGGATGGTGTAGAAACACGTTCTTCTTAGTAAAGCGTTACAAGAATGGAGAAGCAAGAATCCAATGTACTCAATGCTGATATGAGGACAAATGATGACCCAGTACATGGTGTGGGGGTGGAGAAAAGGGGGAGTGGGGAGAGGGAAGGAGAGAGGGGACTGGGGGGTCATGGGGTGTGACACATGTCTTGGAGGTGGAACGCACTTATAAGAGGGACTTTACCTAACAAATGCAATCAGTGTAAGCTGATTCTTTGTACCCTCAATGGATGCTCAACAATAAAAAATAAAGAAGTAAGGGTAAAGTATTAGGAGATGGAAGAGCAAAGCATCACCTCTATTACTAATAAAGCTGAGCAGAAAATACTGGTTTCTGTCAGTGGTGGAGCAAGTCTCCTAAGATGGTAGCTTAGAATTGGATGACAAAGCTGTGTCCCGGTGTCTCCCTGCAGTGGGGAATTCCGTCCCATAAACCTCCAGAATGTCCACAAAGCAACAGGAGCTACATACTCCACTGAAAGCACCAGAATTTTGAATTTTAAGATGATGCCTGCAGTATACAATCCCCCCCACTATGTATTATTTTACTGGTTTAACAGAATTCTGAAGATTATTCTAAAGTTGGCTGTCGATTGCTTTCCAAGGAAATCAAAAGGAACATTTATGTTTTAGCCTTAAAAAAAAAAAATAACAAAACAAAGCCAGGTCAGGTGCTTCTAAGATGGAAAGGTCAGAAGCTCCTTGCTCTACCCAGAGAAGGGAATAAATAGAAGCGATATAGAAGAGATATAGAAAATGCCTTCCTTTTATTTTTCCGTGCTTATTACTAGCATCAACTGGTGTAGTCGTTGGTGAACGGCCAGTTGGTTGATATGCTCAAGTCTACCCTAAAGCTCGCAGATGGGTTTTATTTGCTTTCAGCCAAACACTGGTTATGTCCACTGTTTCAAATAACTGACAGCCAATGGTGCTTTCCAAATAAAGGTGATGCAATGGTACAGGATGTCCCCTTATATCATATGTTGGCTTGCAAATTTGATGTTAAATAAGTTCCCAAGAGAAATAAGTAACTGAGAGGTAAGTAACTTCTCTTGAGAAGTAAGCATGGTGGATGGGGCCATCAGTTAGAGGAACTGAGCCCCTAGCTTTGAGATGAAGGGAAGAGATTTCCATTCCCTTCTCATCTAGAAAAATCACTGGCAAACACAAAGAACAAGAATAAACTCAAATTCCACCTTTACTCATCCTAGAAGATACCAATAATTCTAGGGAATGGGGTGAGGAACAGGTGCTGGATTTAAAAATACAAGATTTAGATGAAAGTCTGCAGAGTGAACTTGGAGACCCCTACTCCCAGCATCCTTCCCTGCCCTGCGCCAGATGTGAAATGCTGGCTTCAGGAGCAAGTCTGGGGAATCTTTCTCAGTGTAAATTGATGGCATCCAAAAAAATGACCTAAGGATAATGACAGTTAATGGGGCCACCAGTTAAAAAGATGACCAGGCCTGAGAACTCCTTGCCATGAAGTGGACAAGCCCCACCTATGTGCCACACCTTCCAGTCAGCTTGGTAGGGTCCTGCATGTATGTTAGGACAGCCGGAGTGCAGTAGGCATGTGGGGAAAACCTCTAACACAAGCCTTCCAGGAAAGGAGTTCAGGGGAAATGGCAGGGAAAAATTGTTAATGAGGAAACAGTGCAGAAACACTTCTCAGAACTAAAGGATAGGAGCCTCCCGATTGCAAAGGTGCAAGACTGACCAACACTTACAATGAAGACTGAAATTGCAGAATGACTAGGAGCCCAAGTCATTTAGTGGAGTGTTGTCTTGGAGACACATACATCTCCCTATGCCTCAAGAAACCACCGTGGACACCAGCCATTTTTAGGATGGCTGAGTCAGGACAGAGTTGCAACAAGCTGTTCCTTTTCCCCAGAGGAATCCCCGCTGTGGCCCATACAGTGCTGTACATCGTCTAACACCACTGCGCCCATCTCTTGCTCTCACAGCGACCTTTGTTTCCAGCACTTCATTACTCTCTCTCTTGCCCTCAGCACAGTCTCAGCCAATCAGAGCAGTCTCCAAGATGTCCACATTGGAACAGAAGCAGTCAGAGCTCCATTTCCTGTGCTCTTAGAACTTAGGTTTGTGCTAATTCATAAATGAAATAGATACATGAACTCTTTGTTCCTTCCAGTAGAATTAAATCTTTGCATATTGGTCAGTGCATCGGGGTGGGGAAGACTTGGTTTCTCAAGCCTTGGCTCTGCAGTATGTCCTATCTGCTACCATTTAATTATAAAATTACCATATGCCAGATGCTCTGCTAAGTAATTTACATATAATGTCCAAATAACCCTTGTAAATGTACTATTGGAAAGTTACAGCACTCCCCATTCCTCCTTGGATCTTATGTAAAGCTATATTTTCAGCTACTTTCCCGCCCAAAACTCAAGAAAGTTTTAGTCTAGGACTGACACATGGGCAGGGGAATCTAGAGGTAGATGCTACAAGGGAATATTTATTTATCCGTAAGGACTTGAACCCCAGGGAGATTACTCAGTGACTACTGGAGCATTTCCAGGCCACCTTGATGAAATGGAGAAGAGATTTCCATGTAAAAGATTTTACAAATGTAGTCCTACTCTTCAGTCCTACTGAAGTGGATAATACGTATTATTATTAATTTCCTGTCTGAAACTGAAGCTTATGTCATCATTTCTAAACTGTACATTTGCAAATTCTTGTTAGAAATACGATACCGATGATGTTCATGTTGAATGAAATTTCTTAGTTTCATAAAAATTTGCATCAGGATAATGTACATGTTTTCTAGCTGGTGTTCATCAGGATTAGTAATCATTAGGCATTCCCAAAATCACATTGCTTGGCATCTACACAGAAGAAAAAGATCATTTTATCGTAAGGACATTTGCACTTGATTTGTTTATTGCAGTTCAGTTTACAATGGCCAGGATGTGAAAACAACCCAAGTGCTCATCAACCCAGGAATGGATTAATAAACTACGGTATATGTATACCATGGAATACTATTAAGCCATAAAAAAGATGGAGACTTTACCTCTTTTATATACCTGGATGGAGTTGAAACACATTCTTCTTAGTAAAGTATTACAAGAATTGAAAAGCAAGTATCCAATGCACTCAATAATAATATGAAGCCCTAATAAATAAATTAATACACTCCCACACAAGAGGAAATATCAATTCAATTCAACTTGGGGGTAGAGGGGTGAGGAAGAGATTGGTGTGCTCCCACCTAATGGGCATAGTGTAAGGGTATGTGACACACCTCCTGGGTGCAGGACACAACTACAATGGGGACTTTACCCAATGAATGCAAACGTGTAACCTAATCATTTGTACCTTCATATTAATCTGAAAAAAAAAATCTTTAAACATGAGAAAATTTATAAATTGATATTTGTCTCCATTGCTCTTTAAAACCAATTTATTTATTCATTATTTCAAAATATTAAGGAGGTTTAAATATTTTAGTTTACATGTATCACTTTGTGATACTTGAGTCCTAGGTTTAGTTGTGCCCATCGCTTGAATAAAGTTCAAGGTACCTATTAGGTAGCATTTTTCCCCTCCTCCCCCCACTGATCTTCACCAAGTGTTACTTCCCCTTGAGCACATGTGTGCTCCTCACTTCATTCCAATTTAATAGCAACTACTGGTAGTGTTTGTTTTTCCATCTTGAGATACTTCACTTAGGAGAATGGTCTCCAGTTTCATCCAGATTGTTGTAAAAGGTATTAATTCGTATTTTTTTGTGACTGAGTAGTACTCAATCATCATGGCATTTCCACCAAGGTAGGTAGTTTTATATCTGAGTTTTCTATTCTGTTCCATTGGTCTATGTCTCTATTTTTGTTTCAATGCCATGCTGCTTTAGTTACTATAGCATTGTAGTACAGTTTGAAGTCTGATAATGTGATGCCTCCAGATTTGTTCCTTTTGCTTATGATTGCTTTGGTTATTCAGGTTCTTTTCTGGTTCCAAATGAAGTGAAGAATCCATCTTGGCATGGTGGCACATGCCTATAGTCTCAATTACTCAGCAGACTGAGGCAAGAGGATCTCTTGAGCCCAAGAGTTTGAGGTTACTGTGAGCTATCATAATACCATGGCACTCTACCCAGGGTGACAGAGTGAGACTCTGTCTCAGGAAAAAAAAAAAAAAAAAAGTGCAGAATTATTTTCTGTAGCTGTGTGAAGTAGGACTTTGGCAATTTGGTGGATATTGCAATTAATTTGTAAATCGCTTTGCATAGTATGGACGTTTTAAGATTGTTGATTCTACCAATTCATGCATGTGATGTTTTTCCTTTTTTTTTTTTGTATCCTCTGTGATTTCTTTTTTCAGAGTTTTGTAGTTCTCCATGTAGAAATTTTTCACTTCTTTGGTTAAGTATACGCC
Organism: Loris lydekkerianus; assembly: GCA_963574355.1. Taxonomy (NCBI): domain Eukaryota; kingdom Metazoa; phylum Chordata; class Mammalia; order Primates; family Lorisidae; genus Loris; species Loris lydekkerianus. Next base: position 22,738 of record CAUYPK010127311.1, read on the forward strand.
TAGGTATTTTATTTTCTTTGTAGCCATTGTGAATGGTATTGAGTCTTTTATTGGCTTGACTGTTATTAGGATATAGAAATGATACTGATTTATTTACATTAACTTTATGTCCTGAGATTTTATTGAATTTGTTTATTAATTCCAGGAGTATCTTGGTAGAGTCTTTGGGGTTTTTCTAGATAGAAGATCATATCTTCAGCAAAGAACTGTAGTTTAACCTCCTCTTTTCTGATTTGGATACCCTTAATATACTTCTCTAGCCAATTGCTCTGGCTAGAAATTCCAGCACTGTGTTGCATAGAAATGATGGCAGTGGGCATCCTTGTCTTGTTCCAGTTATTAGGGGAAATACTTTCAACTTTTCCCCATTCACTGTGATGTTGGTTATGGATTTGTCATATATGAATTTTATACTTCTATAATATGTTCATTTTATGCCTAGATTGTTGAGGGTTTTTATCATGAAAGGGTTCTGGATTTTGTCAAATGCTTTTTCTTCACCTATTTAGGTGACTATATGATATTAATTTTTCCTTTTATTTATATGGTGAATCACATTTATTGATTTATACATGTTGAACCATTGTTGTATCTCTGGAGTGAAGCCCACTTGGTCCTGGTGGATTTTTTTTTTTTTTTTTATGTGCTGTTGGATATGTAAGCCAGTTGATTTACATCAGTGGTACTCAATCTTCCTAATGTCGTGAGCCTTTAATACAGTTCCTGTGGGTTGTGACCCACATGTTGAGAACCGCTGATTTACATGATGGCTTTTGCTTCCAGTAGGTACTTACCATATCATGTATTTATTCCAAAGATTATTGGGTTTTTATATGTCATTTTGAATAATGTTCCCTTAGTCAAACTAATTAAGTAAAATATGGCAACACATGCCGGCTCTTAAGGATTGTGATCTGAAATTCATGTGAAACGCTTATGTCTATCGTTTTAAATTTCTTTTAAAGTGATTATTTTTATTTCAAAGAAAAAATAAAATCATATCATGAAGGATTTCACAAAATACTATGAAGTAGGGAAAGAAAAATTAACTTCCCTACTTTACGTATAGATCCCCCTTCTCTGTCGTTGTGTATATATACCTCTTAGAATTTAGCTTTCACTTCTCCAAAATGTTCTCACCTTCTTTATTTCATTGAGTATCATCCTGAATTTCTCTAAACTTCCAGGGATTCTTAGGGAGGGGAGTTTTTGACCTGACCTTGGTACTCATGTGGGCACCTATATACCAATGGCCTCTGTATCTTGGCTTCTGCTCTGCACCCCTCCCATCACAAGGCTGTCTTCTTTTCTGACTTTCTTCTTCATCCTATAATTCAGTGCCAAAATTTTTCTCAACTTCAGCTGTCACCTTCCCTTTTTCACTTCTGACCCCTTCTTCTGCTCTTCCATTATTGTACCAATTTGCTGTCCAGGCAGTTTTACTGAGTGCCTCTGTGTGAAGATAATCAAATAGACAAAGATGCTGAGTAATATTACATTGAAATGTAGTCAAGAAAAGATTCTCTATAGAAAGTTACTTTGGTAATTTACCACTGATCCATTCCAGAGTCATGCCTTGACCCTGGTTCCCTCATGTGTCCTGAGAAATTCTCTTCCCCAAGCCATATTCTTCCCAAACTAATTGCTGAAGCATTTAATGATTTTACTACATGGGAGCTACTGGGGGTAAGAACAAAGTTATAGAAAATGTGCATAGCCTACATTTTAGAAAATGGCCCTGAATGCATATGGTCTCATAGCACAATGCAATACAGATCCCCATAGACTACCCTTTCTTCCTTTTTAGTTTCTGTCTGCATATAGGTATTCAAGCCAAGATCTAACCGACCTCAGGTCCCAGGGCAAGTCTCTTCACTCAGTATTCACCCTCCTATTCTCTTTAAAATATTTCACTGGATTTTGCTCAATGCATTTCTGAGCATTTTGTATATGCATTAATTGTGCATTGCTGCTAAAATGATCCTTGCAAAAGGTGAAGCCAGAGAGGACTAATTCTCTGTGAAAAATCCCTACGTGGATTTCACTATGAGGAAAGCCATAGCCCCTGCAGGGCCCTGGACTGGCCTGGATGTCCAGCTCCCATCTGGGCACTACTTTCTATCTCTCACTTCTCTCCAGCTGCATTGGTCTCAAGGCCCTAAGGAATGTCAGAAAAGCTTCTACCTTGAAGCCCTTTCTTGCTCTTGGACTAGAACTCTTTTCTCAGATACACACTGGCTAATGTTCTCATTTGCTTCACGTCCTTGATGGAACCTCATCCCTTTTCCAAGCCTTAGTCACCTCTGGTACTTAACTGAGCAATACATCTTCCTCCTTTCCTGCCGCATTTTAGGCATTTCCTGGCTTAGCCAATTTGCTCTTTTTTTCCATATTACTTACCATTTTGGACAATTCTTTATAATCTACTTTTATGTTGGATTTAGTGTTTATTGTCTAATTCCTTCTACCATATACATATTATGTCCATTAAGGGATATAATTTTTGTCTTCTTATTACTATTTGGGTATAATTTTCATTGTCTTATTATTATTCATATACTTATTATCTTGACCTAGAAACTTTATGGCATATCTTAGCCATTCAGAATCGTATGTTAAATGGAAGTATTAATGTTACTCCATTGATGATTTTGCTCTAATTTTATCAGCAAAATAGAAGGCATCGATCCACAATTTACTAATGCTGATTTTATACCTCTTACATCAGATTCAACCTATGCCTTCATTCTGATGTAAAAATAAATAAGTTAATATAATGAAACCCTTTAGATCTCATATGTCCTAAAGTAAGAATTAAAGGATTAAAATTAAGTGGACCTTGGTTTTGTTTTGTTTTCAACTGCTATATTATTTGTGAAGATAATTTTCTTCTCTTGGTTTTGTTTTGTTTTCAACTGGTATATTATTTCTGAATATAATTTTCTTCTCTTGTGAAAAGGGATTTTAAAGAAAGGTGCACCTAAAAAAAGGTAGAAATTTCTGAGTAAACTAGGACAAAAAATGGCAATGTTTTCTCCTTGAGCTTAGTAGTCTAGGATTGTTTGGAGAATTACTTTTTTTTTTTTTTTGCAGTATTTTTGGCTGGGGCTGGGTTTGAACCCATCACCTCCGACATACGGGGCTGGCGCCCTACTCCTTTGAGCCGCAGACGCCTCCCTGTTTGGAGCGTTTCTAATAGCTTCAAGTAACCAGTCGTCTGTCTGTTTTGAATGAAGAAAGAGAAACTGCAAGTCCTGGCAAAGCCTAGGCACAAGCCAATGATTCCCAGGCAGCTTTTGTTTGGCTCACAGAGATTCTGAATTCAAACATTTCATGTTTTTTCCTAGATTGAGCCAGTTGTTTGGGTTCTATGGTAAAGTAAGACTCCCTTCTAGATGCTGAGAAAACTCCAGAACATCAGAACCAGAGAGGATGTCAGAGGAACTGGGCAGGCCCCCAGGCCAGCACGGGCAGCTGCAGTCAGTGTCGTGAGGCAGGGCTGAACAGGGCCTGGAGGACGAGAGTGTGCTTGCATTCCCACAGGGCCATGTACATGTTTTTCTCTGTTTTCAACTTTTATATTTATTGATTTATTTATATTAATAAAAAGATATGTAACAAAATGTATGATCTCCCACACTTTAAGTGGATAGCTCAGCACTGTTAAGTACATTCACATTGTGCAACCAATATTCAGAAGTTTTTCTTCTTGCAAAATTGAAACTCTGCACCCAAAAATAACTCCCTATTTTTCTACCATCTCCCCAGCCATGGTTACCACTGTTCTACTTTCGGTTTCTATAAATTTGACCACTCTAGGTATTGAAATCATAACTGTGTATATCCTTCAGTAACTGGTTTATCTCATTTAGCAGAATGTCCTCAAGGGTCATACACGTTATACCCTGTGTCATAACATGTCAGAATTTCCTTTCTTTTCAAGGTTGAATAATATCCCATTGGATGCCACGTTTTGTTTATCCATTCATCCAGGGACACTCGACCCAATGCACACTGTAAACTTTCCTAACTTCTCTATCCATAAGCCACGTCTTCTGACAGGTATCTAGCTCTTGTAAATGAAATTACAATGGATAAAGGATGTACTTGAGATTATTCAGAGACATCCCAAAATAATTAGAGTGATTCTTATTTATAAAGTGAAGAGGGAGAATAAATGGGAGAACAGTTGGATGCTGAGTGACTATGAAGTTCCCCACTCCCACACAGCTCCCTGTGACTGCTGGTGCTTTATCCCAGCAAAGAGACCAGTGGTTCCTCAGAAAGCACGTGCTGTGCATACGGACACGCACAAGAACCACCCTTCTAAATAAAGGTTAGCTTTAAAGCAAAGCACGTACTTCTCCATATCAAAAAAATATTTCTAACAAGAAAAAAAGTAACTTTCATAAACAGGCCAGGCTTTTCAAGACCATTTGAAGTCTTTAGCTTCAAAGTGAAGTGTTATAAACTTCATTTGTGGCAATTGCTTCTCCAGTAAAGGGCTGGAATCCAGCAACTTCTAATGGATTCCTGCCTGTGTTTATTCTATACTTATGTTGTCTCCTTTTTTTCTTTCCTTTCCTTTCCTTTCCTTTCCTTTCCTTTCCTTTCCTTTCCTTTCCTTTCCTTTCCTTTCCTTTCCTTTCCCCCCTCCCCTCCCCTCCCCTCCCCCTTCCCCTCCTTCCCCTCCTCTCCCCTCCCCTTCCCTCCCCTCCCCTCCCTTCCCTTCCCTTCATTTCCTTTCCTTTTCCTTTCCTTCTTTCCATTCTTTCCTTCCTTCTGGTGTTTATTCACTGATAAGGTTATGCTGTGACAGAAGAACTTCTTTATTCAAATTCATTGGGGGAAAAAGTGAAAAATATGCCATTCAGAGAAAAGACATAATGAATGCAGCTTTCATATCCGAGAGAAGGATGGAGTAACTTGAATGACCAGCTCAGTCGGAGCTGACACGTGATACTCCCATGCATGGGGGCGGGGGGGCCAGGAAATACTCCACTTCCCTGCTGCCGCCGAGGGATTGGTTGTTTATGTCGACAACCCAACGTGCACTTGGGTTTCAGCATACTGGTTGCTTCAGAGTACAAATTGCTTAATAATTTTTCATAGGCACCTATTCCATGACAGAATTCTGCATAAAATTATTCAGATTTAAACATAACATCCTAAACATTTTTCCAAACCTTGCTTCCTGTGTGATCTATGTACTGGTTACCATTTCAGACATCGCCAAGTAGTGCAATGTCTTGCTGGAGGCAAGTCCTGTCTGCTCCGTCTTAACTTCCCTTGTCACTAACATCCTCTCATGTCATCCTTCATCATTGACATTCTAATCCCTCATGGAATCGTTACACTTCTAGCAAAACCCTGTTCATAAAAAATGACAAACTCATTGATATGAACTGCCATTCTTCCCAAGGGTGTGTGAGTTTTTGTAATGGTCAGTGCTGTAAGCCTTGGGATGGAGCATCAGTTTTAGATGTCCGCAATGGATCAAGGAAATAAAATTTTTTTGTATTAAGGTGTAGGTTCATGAGAGCCCTAGAGCCATGCCACTACTAAAGAAAGGCTAGTTAGGCCTTTGCTATGTTGTGGTGATTTACAGCTTCATCTGTGTGTGAATTATATTAAATAAATTCATGAATCTGTGTCTTTGCAGTTATTTATCCAAGAAATATTTGCGTGCATTTTTATTTTTATTTTATAGAATATATTTCATATTTTTGTATCCATCAGCCCTATTTACTGAGTTTTATAGAGGCAGACTACACATATTTTGGTGGCATCACTTGTTAAAAAAGATTATGGTATCCTTCTTCCAAAAACCAAATAAAGGTCTAAGTTTACTATCAGCACAGATCAACAGACCATTCAGATCTATTCATCGACACCATTGCTCAAGTTCAGAAACTTGTAGCCTCCCCCGACCTCCTCATCTCCTTTCTATTAAGCAACGAGATCCTCTTAACATTACATTTAAAATATCTCTTTGTCACAAGATTTATTAGCATGAATGTTTCACCACTTATCTCAAATAAAATAATTAGACTCTATTTTGGCATAATTTTAAAACTGACTAAATACTTGCTGAATGAATGAAAGATACCATAACAGCTCTTGGGAAATGCCTTGGTTACCTCTGTTTTTATTCTATTCTCTATTTCCCTAGATTACCAATCTACCTACTTGACCAAAGAAAAGAATGGAATTAGTCTGACATATACTGGTTTTATTAACCCAGACTGTTTTCCGGGATTCCCCAGTTTTCTTCATGATGTCCACTGTTATGCTAATCCATTAGAGAATATTTCCTGGAATATCAAACATCTTGATCTCAATATTTGGATTGCATTTGTTATTTTCCAGTATTTTAGGAACTCTTGTTCTCTGTTGCTTCGAAGGTTACCAGCCATAGCTAAGGATTTTCACTTTGATCATTTCAGTTCCTATAAAAGGAATTGACCTGAGTCCAGATGCTGGAATTCCCTCAGAGAAGCCCTTGCATGATCCAAGCATTCACTTAATTAAGGTAGAGATCCAACCTTAGCAATTTTCTCATCTACACTCACTCTTAACAGAGATGGCAAAATGTATTAAAGTTGGAAAGTTTTCACTTTCTCATTTTCATCCAATAGCATGACTCTGTTACTACGTTAGTAAATAAAAGCAATAAATACAGGCTTCCTTACTCCCTAACAAAATTTTAATTGTCTTCAGTAATTGTCGTGTGCTTTAACTTATTTTGGATTTTAGACCTTTAAAAAATGTTGTTGGTCCTTAACAATAATTAACACTCACTTAATACCCACTGTGTAGTAAGTATTGCTTTAAGTATTTTGTCATACATATTAACTTTTACTTTTTCTTGCAGTTTTTGGCCGGGGCTGGCCTGGCGCCCTACTCCTTTGAGCCACAGGTGCCGCCACATATTAACTTTTTTAGTAGATAATATTGACACACACATGCAATGAGATAGGTTTTGCACAAAACACTATAAGGTAGGTATTATTACCACTGTTTCACGGAGGAGGAAGAAATGCCGTAGAGAAGTTAAGTAATTTTTCCAAGAGAATTTGTGAGCACAAAGATAACACCTACTTTCTTTCCCATTACCTACCCAGTCTCTTAGATCTAGTCTGTATCGTGTGGAGAATGAACCACACATGTGTGCACACACATCAGGAGCTGAAAACCACAATGGATTAAACATACTCCCCCGAGTATTATTATCCATTTCCACATTTTCTTCTCCTTTAATCAAGTTGTGAATATTCTGTTACCTAACAAAGAAAGAAACGAACATTCCTCCCTGCTGTTCCTACTTTTCAACTATTTATACAATCTGCTATTTTGGCAAAGAGTTTAGCAACTGTTTGTGCCTTGCTGGAAAGTCACTGTTATTCTCACTCAACAAAAGAAAAAGCTGTCAAGTGACAGATTTGTGCTTGTCTAGGATTTATCAAAACTAATAGTACAATGGAGTGTTTCTGATCGGACGTCCAGACTCAGAATACCCAGAATGCTGCTCTCCCTTGTAATGTGATTTTAGACGTGCCCCTGGCCGCTTTGCCCAGTTTATATGTATATAGATACACACACACATTATATATACATATCGACACACATACTGTAGATATACACATACGTGCAAATATAAATGTGTATATGTATGAAATTCATTAGACACGTCTTGTTATGAAATTTTAAAATCTTATGTGACTTTAACACAGAGAGGTTTGGCACAGAAATTCCCCTTCCACGTGGATTTTCATATTACACATCTGTCCACCTATGGCAGAGTGTTCTTTACTCCTGGGCTATTTGATTACCCAAATATACACACTTTGGGTCCTACCCAGAACATTTAGCGGTGGCCCATAGACACGGCCCTTTACGAAATCATCAAGATACCAGAAATGTTCGTTTTTGCGTTTTTTTTTTTTTTTTTTTTACCCTCTTGTGATAGCCCTTGATGTTCATTTCTATTTGAGATTTCTAGGTAAAAAAAGGGCATTGCCAGATAGTAGCCCTGTGGGCACTGTATTCTAAACAAGCGTGGCTTTGGTCCTGAATAAGAACATGAATAGTATAAAGCAAGAGAAAGAGGCATATGTCGAAGACTGATTATGGAAATGTTATTTCTTTTAAAACATCCTTGTGAAGTAGACATTGTTATCCTTTTTCATATGGAGAAATCAAAGCTTGGTTCTTGTTACGTGGCAGCTGTTACGTGGCAAAGTCAGGACTCAAATACAGGCCTGACACATTGGTCATTCTTCTTTGGGAGGGTACTGCTGAGAATTTCGTGTGTGTGTGAAATGCTCACAAGGTTTCCACTGGCAAACATTTTTTATTGAGGACTTGCGAAGCCAAACTCCTTGTGCTTGTCTCCTTTTGTATACTTAGATTATTAAAATCAAATCTTTAACTGAATGCCATATATCATGGTTAACTCTATAGTGGTTTACAGGTGTCCAACACTGTGCTTATGTTTTAGTTACATTTTATTATTTAATGCTAACAGGGATCCTAAAAGGAAAAAAAGGTCTCTATTTTACAGATGAAGAAACAGAGGCTGGGTGGTGCCTGTGGCTCAAGGAGTAGGGTGCCGGCCCCATATACCAAAGGTGGCAGGGTCAAACTCGGCCCTGGCCAAAAACTGAAAAGAAAAAAAAAAATAGAAAGGAAGGAAGGAAGGAAGGAAGGGAGGGAGGGAGGGAGGGAGGGAGGGAAGGAAGGAAAGAAGGAAAGAAAGAAAGGCTTAAGAGGTTAAATTCACCTATTATGAATAGGAGCAAAAAAACTTTCTCACTTATAATTATAATACAGAGTAGATTAAAGCAAATTCTATGAATGATTTGTAGTATCATTCGTTTTAGCTTTTTTCACTGCTGCCATGATGTAACAGTCATAATTTTTAAATATCTAATATTTGTGGGATTTTTAACCAAAGCACTCTGAAAATACATGCCATTTAAATAACTAAAACTTTTAAGTTCTTGTAAGAGAAGCTAAATTATGTGCGAAGTAAAACCACACTTTACTATGAACTTAAGATCATACTAAATAACCCTTTATGCCATTTAACCATTATGCCAACCCTCTAACCTTTATGAATTTTTCACTTGCTCTGGTCTTAACTTGAGAACTTCAAAGTAAAAAGGACTCAGCACTGCAAGTTCAGAAAAGAAGCAGACTCACCTCCGTTGTCTACTCAAATTATTTGCTTTAACTTATATTATTTTCTTATGTAAAAAAGTATCATCTCATGTAAGAATGAATAATTTTTATGCAAAATATATAAGCCTTTTGTACTTGGCTTTTGAGTATTATTTTTTATTACCGTATATACTCGATATAAGCCGAGTTTTTTTTTCGGCACAAAATTTGTGCCGTAAAACCCGAACTCGGCTTATACTCGGGTCATACAGGTTATTTGATTCGGTGCACGCGCACCTAATCAAATGCACGTAGTCTCCAGTAGTCTTCTGCCGTCTGCTTGAGGGGGCGGGGCTTCAGCTCAGAAATGCGGCATTAGTAATGCGATGATGGATGGCAGTGAAGACTGCGCTTTGTATGAGACCCACAGCAATGATGATGATATCTCAGAACTCAGTGATGATGACAATGTCTATGCTGATACCATCACATCAGATACAGCTGAAGCTCTGTTTGGACATACAGATGATGAGGAGGAGGAATCCAGTTTTGAAGGATTTTAACGTTTGTGATTTAGCTTGATTACCTGTTAAGCTAAGCGCACCGAATCAAATAACCTGTATGACCCAAGTATAAGCCGAGTTCGGGTTTTCCGGCACAAATTTTCGGCACAAAAATTCGGCTTATACTTGAGTATATACAGTACTTTCTTTTTCTTTTTTTTTGAGACAGAGTCTCATTTTGTCACCCCTGGTGGAGTGCTGTGGCATCACAGCTCATAGCAACCTCAAACTCCTGAGCTAAAGTTTTCTACCCACTTCAACCTCCCAGAGTGCTAGGATTACAGGCATGAGCCACCTTGCCCAGCTGTCTTCCTTTCCCATTTTAATGAAAAACTGTGTGAAAAAAAATTTTTTTTCTCATGTGAGAAAGATTATTTTTATTCACAGACTGTTCTTTACATCCAGGTAAAGCAATGGCTGCTTGACTGGTGCCAAGAAATATGTAATCAAGTAAACATATAATAAAAATTAGGGCATGGTTTAAACATAAGGCCAGTTGATTAGAATAGTTTAAAACAGGCCAGCCATGGTGGCTCACACTTGTAATCCTAACACTCAGAGAGGCTGAGGGGGGGTGGACTGCTTGAGCTAACAGATTCAAGAACAGCCTGAACAAGAGTGAGACCTCATCCATCTCTAAAAATATCTGGGCATTGTGGTGGGTGCCTGTATCCAAGCTACTTGAGAGGCTAAGGCAAGAGAATTGCTTGATCCCAAGAGTTTGAGGTTGCAGTGAGATATGACACCATGGTACTCTATGGAGGGAGACAAAGTGAGACTCTATCTCAAAAAAAAAAAAAGGGAAAGAAAAAAAACAATAGTTTAAAATAGTGAGGAGAAGTCTCTGCCCCCTATTTCCTTTAGAGGATGCTATGAACATAGTGGTCAGCTCTCTTGGGGAGGAATTTGTTACCCTATGGTTTAGTTAATGTTTTACTTCAGGGGCCCTCAAGGGTTCTTTTTGGGTTATAGGAAATACAGCCTTAAGTTTCCAAACTAAAATAGTTTAAATGTTTATAGGCACAACCTTCTGGGTCTAATAAAACAAGTTAGGGATAAAGAAGAGGGCCCACAAATGAGCCACCAAATTCCAGCACAAAAAACTTCTGAAGAAGGACCAATTTATCACTGGTCCTTTGGAAATCAATGTCTTACCTCAAACGTTTCCTGTCCCTTGACCGAGATCTTCTTTTATCCCTGCTACGAGATCTCTCTCTTCTTCTATCTCTATCTCTACTTCTAGACCGTCTGTCATCTCCACGCTTACTTCTTTTGTCTGAGGGTGAGCGACTTCTAGATCGACTTCCAGAGCGTCCTCGTGATGCTGATCGTTTCCGGTAGTGGCTAGCAAGTATACAGTCACAGATTAAGTTCAGCAAATACAGCTTCTATTATAAGGCATTCATTTTATTACGTTTTTTCCAAAAAGAGTTCAAGAAACAATGCAAGAATTTTTTATAACTTTTTTTGAAATTAAGAGGAAACAAACCCCTCTGTGACAGCATACCTAGTGGTGGAAAACACAGGGTACCTGAGAGTCACTCCTAGAATTGCCATACCTAGAGAAATTGGGAAATTATAGCTAAATGTACCTTTACTTACAAAATACTCTCTATATGTTGACCACCCTCCTTCTTGGCCATTACATAAGGACTTTGTCTTTTACTCTAAGATGGAAGGGTACTAGAAGATTTTAAGCAGAAAAGTAACATGACTTTGCTGATGTTTGGTAGATATAGAGATATTGAGAAATGTCAAAATCCAGATGTTTTGAAGGTAGCACTGATGTGTGACAGCAAGAAGTCACTCTAAGATAGATCAAATTGGAGCAAGTAAAAAATGAAGTTGCTAGTGGGGCACGGTGCCTCATACCTGAATCCTAGCACTCTGGGAGGCCAACGCAGGTGGACTGCCTGAACTCACAAGTTCAAGATCAGCCTGAGCCAGAGTGAGATCCTGTCACTGAAAATAGCCAGGTGTTGTGGTGGGTTCCTATAGTCCCAGCTACTTGGGAGGCTGAGGCAAGAGAATCCCCTTAAGCCCAAGAGTTTGCAATTGCTGTGAGCTGTGACACCACAGCACTCTACCAAGGGGGACAAAGTAAGACTCAGTCTCAAAAAAAAAAAAAAAAAAAAAAAGAAAAGAAAAAATGAAATTGCCATTTACTAACATGGGAAGGTTGATGGAGGAACAGACCTGGGAGGAAAGGTAGGAAATCAGAATATAGGTATCCAAGAGGAGTTGTACCGTAGATAAGTGAAATACTGTATATACTCGAGTATAAGCCGAGTTTTTGTGCCGAAAATTTGTGCCGAAAAACCCGAACTCGGCTTATACTCGGGTCATAGGGGTTATTTGATTCGGTGCACGCGCACCTAATCAAATGCACATAGTCTCCAGTTGTCTTCTGCCGTCTGCTTGAGGGGGCGGTGCTTCAGCTCAGTCCACAGTCGGGGCTGGCAGCTGAACTGAACTGAACTGTATTCCACTGAACTATTTAACCCACAATATTTAACGGCACGTTTAATTAAGTGAAAACCCCATTTAAGGCAGTAAAGTCTTATAAATAAATGTTTATAAATCCTGAATCCTTATAATCAGGGGTTTTGGAGTATAAGGATTCAGGATTTTTAACCATTTATTTACAATGCTTTACTGTCTTAA
>CAUYPK010127312.1:0-13018 GCA_963574355.1 Loris lydekkerianus
GGCGCTCACGCCCGGAACCACTGGATCGGAGCCGCCTGCAGCAGGTGCATCCGCGCGCTGAAGGAAGGTTGCCTCGTCCCAGTCTCGCAAAGACCAGATCTCCCAGGATGGGGGGATGTGGCTTTCCCTGCTCCTGGTACGTAACCTGCGCCCCTCCCAGGGAGACTCCCCGCGGTCCCCCGGGACGGTCCCGGGGACTCCAGCCCGCATCCGGCTCCCCAGCCCGGGCGACTGAAGGGGCGCGGCAGAGAGACAGGGAGAGGGCGGGAGAGGCTGGACACCGGCCCCTTACCTCGGACGGCGAGATCCCAAACACGCCCCCGATCTTGGCGTAGAGCTCCTGGATGCTGGAGAAACCCTCCACCTGGGCCGTGGCGCCACCGTGAGCCAGCTGCGTCCGGAAGACCAGACTGGGCGCGGGGACTAGGGACTCCGGGGTCTCCTTATGCTTGGTTTTCTTCTTTCCCCGGTTCCTTGGGAGCATCCTCCCTGGCGGAGCAGGTCACCGGCCCACCTACGCCACCGCAACCGACCGCGCCTCGGACTTTGCGCCCCGGGCCCCGCGCAGGTAAGTGTCGCCGCTGGGCCAATGACGTTGGCGCTTCCGCCTGTAGAGCTGAGGCGGGTCACCCTCCTGCCACCGCAGGAACACGCGCCTGGACCGAGGCTGCCGGCCGCCCTAGCTGCAGAGGGCTCTGGAGAGAAGGAAAGTTATGCATACGGTCCCTCCTGCCGTCTCCCCCTTGGGGAAAACGACCGGACTTCCGCGAAGGCCTGGGGACGCCGAAGCTCCAGAAGGTTCAGACCTGGAATGCAAACTCGCTGACCTTTCAGGGCTTCCGATAAGTTCCTATTCAGCACTCACGCTTGACGTCCCTACGTCTGGGACCAGACTTCGGGGACACACAGTTTAGCAGAACTCCATCTCCATCTGCGTACTCCGGGTCTCATGTGCTGCAGGGCAGAATTACAAGGAAGAAGCACACAGCCCTGAGATCCAGGCCAAGTTCAATTCACAGTCAGACACGCTCGGCACCTCTCCCTGTTTTTTCCTAGGCCGCTTTCTCTCCCAGTGTTCTGCTCCTCTCTATATAGCCTCTATTTGAGAAAATTGACACAAAATTTTCAAACCAACATTTACAAGTGAATCTACATAAATCCCACATGCCTCTTTCCATTAAACAGAAAAATGCCTTTATGACAGGGGTGGATGACAATGGTAAAACAAAGCTGTATTCAACTGTATCATTCCCATTTGTATTATATGTGCCATTGAAATAATCAGTGCAGAAATTATTTGCCTTTTCTTTTTTTTTTTGAGACAGAGTCTCACTTTGTCACCCTAGGTAGAGTGCAGTGGCATCACAGCTCACAGCAACCTCAAACTCTAGTGCTCAAGCAATCCTCTTCCATTGGCTGCCTGAGTACCTGGGACTACAGGCACCTCCCACAACACCTGGCTATTTTTAAAGATGGGGTCTCCCTCTTGCTCAGGCTGGTCTCGAACTCCTGAGCTCAAGCAATCCACTGGCTTTGGCCTTCCAGAATGCTGGGATTACAGGCATGAGCCTTAAAGGCCCTATTTTCTGATTTGTATTCATATTGAAGGATACACCCCCAGGGTGTCTTTGTTGGGATGGGTCATGAAAGAGCCAGCTCTTATGTCTCAGATGTCCTCTCTCTACCTGGGTGGAAAAAAGGCATCCCTCAATTCCCAAAACCCAGGAGCAGAAAAACAAGGAAAGAAGGGAGACAGAGAAAGGTCAGGCATCTCAATTTTTTCTCAGAGAAAGAGAAAGGTCCCAGGACCTTAAAAAGCCTAAAAATGGGTCTGGTGTTAGGCTTGAGACAAAAAGAAAATGATACAATTTGGGTACCAGACTCCAGAAGGCAGCACAACTCTAGGCTAAAACGCTCTAGTTAGGACATAAAGGCCGGGAACTAGGTGAACAGCAAGACTAGGGTGGGGTTGTTTGAAGCTATTCAGAGACCTTACTCACATTTGAATGGTAGTTGGGGTGAAATCCTCCAGGGCCCTCCAACAGACAGGCAGTTCCCAGAGTCGGGTCTGGGCACAACCACACTAGGTTCTGAGAAAACTGGGGTGACTAGAGAGGCCAGCAGCCAGCTTCCAGTCAACCACCAGTCTGGGGTCTTCTGCACCATATGAAAGGAATGAACATTGCCCTGAAAGGCCACAGAGGAGATGTTCAGGCCAGGTTTATTGAAAGGGAAGCGTGACCCACCTGGGCCATGCAGAGATGGCGTCTGTACCTGGGGGCAGTTAGATACCTCTTCTATAAGGGGCATGGACAGTGGGTACATTCCACACATTGCCTGTCAGGTTAGGCTCTTTCAGAGTGAACTTCTGGGTGTCTTAGGAAGAGAGGATGGCAGGAGGGGAAAAGGGTTTGTGTGTGGCTGCATTAGGCCCCCCAACACTATGATCACACCATTCTACCGCAGCCTAGGTGACAAAGCAAGACCCCCATCTCAAAAAAAAATTAAATTTAAGAAAAATTGGTTCATAAGAACTATTTCAGGTCACTAGCACCATTTAAATAACCTCTGCTTCCAGTCAATGAAAGCAAGGTCCAAGTTTCAGTGCCTGAGAGATCAGGCAGCCTCTCTTGCTCCTTGAGCAGTGTCTGACTCTCCAGAGAACGTCCCATAGGCACTATCAGAGCCAATTTCATTACCATGGTTTTGCTTCTTACTCCCTTTAAGGACCAGAAACAAGAGGGAATCAGAACCCACTCTTCACCACTTGACCCACAATTTACTTTCACTTAATTTTTGGCTCAAGTGTAGCTTTCTGGAACTCTCTGCCTCTCATCCCTCTTCCAGAAATATGTCTCTCCTTTACTCTCAGATCCCTAAACTCTTTACCTGCTTTGCACCACTGTGATCACACTTATCACATGTATTATAATTATGGGGCTCTTCTCTAGATTATAAACTCCCTGTGCCCCACTTTGGTAGACCCAGTGCTCAGCACAAGGAAATTCCCAATGTTTTCTCAATGAATCACCTGGCTTCCTCTCCATGGCCCTGGATTATGCTTTTTTTTTTTTTTTTTAAGACAGAGTCTCACTTTATCACCCTCAGTAGAGAACCATGGCATCACAGCTCACAGCAACTTCCAACTCCCAGGCTTAGGTGATTCTCTTGCCTCAGCCTCCCAAGTAGCTGGGACTACAGGTGCCTGCCACAACACCTGGCTATTTT
Organism: Loris lydekkerianus; assembly: GCA_963574355.1. Lineage (NCBI taxonomy): Eukaryota > Metazoa > Chordata > Mammalia > Primates > Lorisidae > Loris > Loris lydekkerianus. The sequence goes on from CAUYPK010127312.1 coordinate 3,229, forward strand.
TTTATTGCAGGTTGGCCAGGGCCAGGTTTGAACCCACCACCCTCAGTATATGGGGCCGGCACCCGACCCACTGAGCCACAGGCACCGCCCCTGGATTATGCTTTTTAATTTAGTTTCCAAGCATACTTCCATACATACTTTGGGCCTTTTGCTCAAACATTGGCCTGGGCTTCCCTTAGCAGCCCGCGCCAGCTACAGAGCCTTCTGATCAAGATTGTGACATTCTGCTGCTCCCTCCTGGCCACAACCAGTTTTGTTCCACCCAGTAACCTTTCTTCTATCCCAAATGAGAAATAAATCAGTGTAATTTGACACAAAGGGACAAAGATAAAATAATGCCAATCTATTTCTCCCATCTGAAATACAATTCTAAGAAATGCTATCTGATAGGCCAACCACCATACACACAGCTGAGCACCTACCGGGTAGCAGGCATCATGCTGGGCTTTACATGTAGGATCTCAATCCTGCCAGCACTGTGAGGAAGAGATTATTGTCTCCATCTTAAAGATGGAAAAACCAAGGCTTAAAATTTATGTCACTAACCAAGGATAATATAGCTAAGTAAATATACTATTAATAGCAGGGCTGAGATTCACACCCAGGTCTAACTACAATGCCAATATCAATGCTATTTCTACTATAAGCCAAAGCCCTACTAAAGTGGTCCTGAAATTGGCCTCTACCAAGTGTAACTCCTGAACACACTGGAAGCAATGAAAAACCTATCTTCAGAAAGAAAGACACCAAGACTAACAAAGGTGTAAGGCTCAGAAAATAAGAAAAAAAATGTTTCGGTTAGAGGAATTTGATGACAATTAAGACAAACATAGCAAGGCAAAATGTTGTAACTCTGGTTGAAAAATGGTGCAACTCTTTAATGAAGGATGTAGTAAGATTCAAAATAATTTGGAAAATCAGACTGGTCTTCAGAAATACAAATCCCTGATGTGTGTTTTTAAATACATACATCACCATTTGAAGAGAGAAAGCTCCACAAAAAACAAGCGTTAATTATAAAATTGTAATCATGTTTCCCTCCCTGCTTTTTCAAGCACATAAACTGTCTCATTAGTTGTGAATATTAAACAACCCAGACCAGAGTGACGAGCTTGCAAATGACTGTGCAACACAGAATATTCTCCTACAATCAGATAACTGGGCAAGGTTAACCAGGGAAAGCATTTTCACTTGCACATTATTATCAACTACTTACCTAGGGAAAGTATTTGACATTTCCTTGATTGAATGACAGATAATAGCACAAGCAAAATTTATATGAAGCTGGGGAATGATATATGAAAAAAAGCTGGAGTTTTTATACATGTGCAAATCTATGCTCCTTCATCTACATTCACATTACCTAAGGTTCACCTCCTCTCCTCCAATTCCCCCACCCCAACCACCTGCCTTGATTTATGCAGGTGTGTCCAATCTTGCTTTTTCTATCCTGCACACTGGAAGAATAAGAGTTGTCTTGGACCACACACTAAATACACAAACAGGAATGAGAGCTGATTTGCAAAAAAGTAAAGGTCTGTGCATACTTTTCATGACATCTGACACCACAGATATGCGAAAAAAGTCCTCACATAATCAACATATGGCCCAAAGGCCACAGGTTGGGTGCCCCTAATTTATAGCAGGCCATTAGCCATTAAAATAAAAAGTCCACTCACTCAGACATTCCACCAGCACTCAACATTCCATTCACCAAACATACCAGCACTTTCCCACATCAAACTTTCAATCCCTCTTCTTCATTCTCCCCAACAAATCCCCAAGTCCTCTTCTCTCAGGTCCCTTCCTAGGAGAGGTCTCCCCTAACCATCAAATGCCAAGCCAGTCTCCCACGCTACTGTCTCCTGTGGCATCTTTCTCTTTTCCTTTGAAGGACTGGCAACTCTTTACAAAGATGTATTCCCACATCCATCTATTTGCTTAACTCTCCCACACTAGTCCCACAATGCCAGGAACCTTGCTATTTTGTTCACCACTGTTTATCCAAGATCTACCAGTGTTTAGCCATTAGTAGGAACTCAAAAATATTTGCTAAATGAATTAAATTGATCAAATTACATAAGATCCTTTTGTCCTTTAACACATAATTTTTCATTCAAAAAATACCACACCCGGGGCAGTGCCTGTGGCTCAGTGGATAGGGGACCAGCCTCATATACCAAGGGTGACGGATTCAAACCTGGCCCTGGCCAAACTGCAACAACAACAAAAAAAAACAATAGCCAGGCGTTGTGGCAGGTGCCTGTAGTCCCAGCTACTCGGGACGCTGAAGCAAGAGAATCACCTAAGCCCAAGAGTTCGAGGCTGCTGTGAGCTATAACGCCACAGCACTCTACCGAGGGTGACAAAATGAGACTCTATCTCCAAAAAAAAAAAAAAAAAAAAAAAAAAAAAAAAAAATACATACTGGTTGTGGTGGCTCGTGCCTGTAATCCTAACACTCTGAGAGGCCAAGGCTTGAGCTCAGGAGTCAGAGACCAGCCTGAGGGGGAGTGAGACCTCCATCTCTACTAAAAATACAACAATTAGGTAGGTATTGTGGCAGGTGCCTATAGTCCCAGCTACTCAGGATGCTAAGGCAAGAGGATCACTTGAGTCCAGGAGTTTGAGGTTGCTGTGAGCTATTATGGTGCCACTGCATTGTAGTCAGGGCAACAGAGTAAGACTCTGTTTTAAAAAGAGAGAGAGAAAGAAAAAGCAAGATCCAATCATACAGTAGCTGCTAGGACATCGTCTTAAATATAGACACATGAATGGGTTAAATATAAAAGGATAGAAGAAGTATAAAACATTAATACTAATGAAAAAAGCTATGGCAGCTATATTAACATCAAACAAAGTATAATTCAGAGCAAAGAATATTACCAGGGAAGAAAAGGTCATTGTATACTGATAAATGGATTGGTTCCTCAAAAGATGTAATAATCATCAAAGTTTATACCCCTTAATGATTGAGCACAATTCATGGAAGAAACTGATAAAACTATGAATAAAAATAAATATATCCATGAATCCCAGTCAGTTTTCAATATCTTTCTCTCCACAACTGGACAAAACAAGTACACAGAAACATAAGTGACAATGTGGAAGACTTAAAAAACACTATTGTTGTGAGTTGAATTGTGCCAAAAAGATACACTCAATCTGAATTCCTCTACTTGTAAATGTGACCTTTTTTGGAAATAGATTCTTTGTGGATATAACCAAGCTAGCATGAGGTCATCCTGGATTAAGAGGAGTCCTGATGTGATCGCTGCTGTCCTTATAAGAAGAGGGAACTGTGGACACAAACAGGAAGAATGCTACATAATGATGGAGGCAGACATAGGAGTGAGAATCTTCAGGCTAAGGATTTGCCAGCAACCAACAGAAGCTGAGAAAAAACAAAGAAAGATCCTTCCCTGGAATCTTCAGAAAGTGTATCACCCTGCTCTGATGTTTATTTTGAAACTCTAACCTCCAGATCTGTGAGAGAATAAATTTCAATTGTTTAAGTCACCCAGTTCATCGCAACTTGTTACAGTAGCCCTAGGAAATTAATACAGCTAACATCCAATTTGTCCTAATGGATGTTTAGAGCTCATATCACCCAAAACAGCAGAAAACACAAGTGTAAAGTATCAAGGTCTAACCTGTATTCTGGATCATTAAACAAGCTTCAATAAATTAAAGGGATTCAAGTCATACAAAGTATATTTTCTGACCACAGAGGAATTAAATTACATGTATAAATCAATAACACAAAGATAGCTGGAAAATCCCTAAATATTTGAAAACTAAACAATACACTTTCAAATAACCCACAGATCAAAGAAGATATTGAGAGACAACATTTAGAAATCATAGCTCTGATAAAGTCCTGTATCTGGAATATATAAAAACTAAAAATTCAATAATAAGAAAAGGAAGCCTGGCTCCCTTGCCTACAATCTCAGCTACTCAGGAGGCTGAGTTTGAAAGATCTTTTGAGCTCAGAACATTCAGCCTGGGCAACACAGCAAAACCTCATCTCTCAAGAAAGGAAGAAGGAAGGAAAAGACAGAGGGAGGGAGGAAAATGGCCTACAGAAATACAAGGGGCAAAATATTTTAACAGAAACTTCACCAAAGAAGATATATAAATAACAAATAAGCAATGGAAAATGCTCAATGTTATTAGTCATTAGAGAATGCAAGTTAAAAATGATAGTGTAATGCTACTACACTTGAATAGCTAAAAATTAAAAGACTTGACCAAACCAAGAAATAGTAAGTATAGTGAACTGGAGCTCTTATAGACTATATTGGTGTTTGTAAATGGCGCAATCACTTTGGAAAACAGTTTGGCATTTTCATAAAAAGTGAAGTATACACCTGACATATAATTAGGCCATCCAACTCCAAGTTATCCTCCCAAGAGAAATGAAAGCCTATTCCATATGTACAAAGACTTATACACAAAAGTTCATTGTACTTTTACTCGTAAGTAACCATAATCTGAAATAACCCAAATGTCTGCCAGCATGTGAAGGAATAAACAAAATGTGAAATAACCAGGCAATGGAATACTACTCAGTAATAAAAAGTATAAACTGTTGATACACACACTAATATGGATGAATACCAAAATAATTACCTTGAATAAAACTAGTCAGTCAAAAAAAAGTACATACTGTATGATTCCATTTATATAAAAGTCTAGAAAATGCAAACCAATGTACATTGTTCCACAATGTTTGCATATCCACAAAAGATTTGATTTCTCCATCAATTTTGAAGCATGGCTTATCAGGATACAGAATTCTAGTTGAAAATTGTTTTGTTGGGCAGTGCTCCTCAAAGGAGTAGGGCACTGGACCCATATGCCAGAGGTGGTGGGTTTAAACCCAGCCCCAGCCAAAAACTGCAAAAAAAAAAAAGAAAAAAAGAAAAAAAGAAAGAAAGAAAGAAAGAAAAGGAAAAAAAAATGTTTTAAGAACATTAAAGATGGATGACCATTCTCTTTTGGCTTGGAAAGTTTCAGCTTAAAAGTCTGTGGTCACCCTAATGGCTCTGCCCCTGTAAGTCAGTTGGTCCTTATTCATGGCTGCTTGGAGTATTCTCTTTTCTGTCTTGACTCTGGACAGGTTCATTACAATGTGTCTGGGAGAGGCTCTGTTTGAGTTGAGATGACCTGGGGTTCAATATCTCTCTAAAAGGAGCATATCAGAATCTTTAGTGAAACTTGGGATGTTTTTATTTATAATATTGTCCAGTAGGGCTTCCATTCCTTTGGGACAATCTTTCTTCCCTTCAGAGATTCCTATTATTCATATGTTTGAATGCTGTGTGAAGTCCTATAGTTCTCTGAGCAACTGTTCTGCTTTCTCTCTTCTTTTCTACCTCTGGATCTACCTGGGTTAACTCATGAACTTAATCTTCTACCGCTGAGATTATTTCCCCTCCATGGTATAATCTATTTTTGATACTTTCTACTGCATCTTTACATTCCCTGATTATCTCCTTCATTTCCTTAAGCTCCACCATATCCTTTCTATATTCTTCATGTCTCTCCTCCATCTCTGGTTCTATTTTTCTACTTTCTCATCCATTCTCTTAATTATCTTTATCATCCAAATTTTAAATTCCTTTTCTGATGATTCCATTAATTCTTTATAGTGGAATCCTCTACAGCAGTAGCCTTGTGGTCTCTTGGGGGAATTGGTCTGCTTCACTTTTTCATGTTGCCAGAATTTTTCTATTGCTTCTCCTCATGTGTTTTCTTTTTGTCCACCTCCTTGTCCTACTTTTCATTCTCACTTCCTTCTTTGATTTAAATTACCTTGTCTCAGAGCTCAGGTATTGAAGTGACCCCTAGGTATAAGGCCAAAAAGAAGAGAAGGGTAAAGAGCTAGAAGGGAAGAAGAAAAGGAAAAGAAAGAGAGAAGAAGAAAAATAAGGAGGTGAAAGAAAAGAATTTAAAAACAGGAGAGAAGGAGGACAGAAAGATAGAGTGAGAATGACAGGAGAAATGAACATGCTCAACAGAGTGCCATGACCACTCCTTAATTTAAGAATTAAGGAGATTTCAGCTGGGTAGGTCCCTCCCCATCAGGAGCTCCTTACCAGCCTGAGGAAATCAAGACCCTACCTCTGCCAAATATAGGAAGAGGAAAAAAAAGAAGAAAAATAAAAAATAAAAATTGAAAAAATAAGGAAAAAAAGAAAGAAAACATCAGCAGCATAGATTTGCCAATGCTGTCTTTTCAGAGGCCAAAGGTAGAAAGGGTCCATAAACTGATCTCATGACCTCCTTGAGGTAGACCTGTGCTGTGACTTCCTTTCCAGATCAATGCTGAGACCACTAATCTCTCAGAAAAAAGAATGAGAAAAGAAAATATATATATATATATATATATATATATATATATATATATTTATTTATTTATATTTAAAAAAAAAATATATATATATATATATGGAAAGTTTAAAATATAGTATTTCAGATAAAGAAGAAAGAAGATATCAGAAAGAAACAAACAAACAACAAAGGGGATATCTTAGGAGTTGTATGAGACGTTTATGTGGGAAAGAAGAGATGAGTAGACAAGTACCCAAAGAGACTAAAAGGGGAGAGGAAAATGAGAGAGAGAGAATAAATGGGGTTGAGAAGTGGTAACAAAAATACAGGAGCCCTTGCTCTTGAAGAAAGTAAACATGGAGATCAAGAATACAACCAACCAAAGTAGCATAAAACAAAACAAAATAAGACAAAAAAATCAAATAACCGTAAAAACTGTCCCCTCAACAACCAAAAAGAGTAAAGAAAAAAATGTACTAAAACATAAAATTTTTAAAAATGTATACAAAAATAAAAAGATTGTAGAAGGGGGGCGGCATCTGTGGCTCAAAGGAGTAGGGTGATAGCCCCATATGCCAGAGGTGGTGGGTTCAAACCCAGCCCCAGCCAAAAACTGAAAAAAAAAAAAAAAAAAATTGTAGAAGGGGACAATATCAACAAAAATATATGTATTACAATATATTGTCAGGACACTAGGTGGTCCTGTGGTATTAGGAAATGGAAAACACAAGCTGGAAACCACTCTCCTGTTGCCTAGGAGAAGAGGTCCTGTTATCCCTACTGAGTGGGGGCCTGATTATTTACTCAGCTTTCAGTCTCAACTGGGTTGGAACCTTAATGCTCTCCAGAATCCTTGGGAGGCAAGTATTACAGGTCCCCTTCACAATAATTCCCAGGGGGTGGAGGGTACAGGAGTCACTCAATTCGCCACAGGAGTGGATGCCAGGGCCACCCATGTACCAGGCCCCTGCCAACAGACCTTCCACCATGGAGGCCCAGCTAGCAGCCAGGACATTCCAGCAATGGCACAGGAAGCCCACAAGCATAAGGGAAATCCCCTCCACACAGTATTCAAACCCGGTGACTGTATCCTATTTGAGTCCCACCACCAGTCTAATCCTACAGTGGTTCCAATGCCCAGCTTCCCCCAAAGGCAGAAGTCTCCCACCTTTGTGGCAGAGCCAGCCAGGTGGTCACTGGATTGCCTTTAGTGTCAACCTCCATAAGTCTCCAGAAATCCCACTGTCTCCTTCCCTCCACCACCTTCTGGCTGTGTCCACAAGGGACAAACCCAGGTAGATTCCCCCAGCCAAATTTTTTTTTTTGCTCTTTACCCTGTCTTGTTGGAAGAGGCCAGCCTGGAGATCCATCTATTCTGCCATCTTACTTGGCCCATTAGTTCCTTCATGTGACTTGTCTACTTCCTTTGCATTGAGAACCTCTGTAATAGTGAAGTTAGCCTAATACAGCCATCTCAAGTCAACAACCATATGTTTAGGAACAAAGAAATTTCTTTAAGAAAAGTAAGAAAACTTTTTGGGGGGTGAAACACAATTATAAGAGGGACTTTAGCTAACAAATGCAATCAATGTAACCTGGTTCTTTGTACCATCAATAAATCCCCAACAATTAAAAAAAAAAATTTTTTTTTAAAGGAAAGAAAACTAGAACACTTCAGTTCCCCCAGTAAGGCAGGTAAAATACAAATGAAACAAAAACATAGCAGATAGTTGCCCAGTCACTGAGTTCCAAACTAACAAGCCCTGACATGTGCCTCATCACCAAACAGAAATGTAGAGAGAGGAATGTGCCACCAAGTTCTCCCATGCCACACAACTCAATATTTAATCTTTGAAATTCACTTATACTACATGTCTTCCAAAATAAAAAAAAAAAATTTTAATCTATTAGCCATTTAATAAGGTTCTTTTTAAGAAATTTAAAACACCATTTTATGAGGGTAAGCTCCATTTGTCAGGGCAAACATGCATCGCAGGTAGCCCTGGAGCTGAGGAATAACCTTGATCTTCGGTAAAATTTGCGAGTCCACAGCTTTTTGATCAACCTTGCGCTGTTCTGTTATCTCATATTTCTCTTTTTCTGTGGTGAAGATCTCACCTTCCTGGTGTCTGGGCTTCTGGAGCTGCTTCTTCTTGAAATAAGCATCAGTAAGATGTTTTGGGATTTTAACATTGCTGATGTCAATTTTTGTGGTGGTGGCAATGACAAATTTCTGGTGTGTCCTTCATAGAGGAACTCTATTGAGGGACAGAGGTCCAGTCATAAGTAGCAAGCCACTGCCCAGTTGCTTTAGGAAAACCACTCTCTTGCCTCTGTGGCATCCAGTGAGGATAATTAGAATGGTCCTGGGTGTGATGCTAGATTGCAATTTTCTCACATGCTGACTGAATGGTTTTTTGCCATGGCTCAATAACTTTCGAGGCACATCTTCGGTGGGATAGTACCTAGGCATTTTGTAAAGTTTAACCACCCGAGTACCACCATTCTTGTCCCCACCAACTGGTTTTGTAACAGTGGCAAGGACCTTCACCTTCTTTTTCTTTTCAATCTTGGTTTTAGCTGCTGAGTATTTCCTCTTATACATAGCCTTTCTCAAATACATGGCAGATTGGGAATATCTGCCTATTCCTCTGATGAGAACAGGATTTCGGCTGCAATGAGGCTTCCCCTTCTTGGCCTTAGGCCTCTTCTCTTTATTAACAGGTTTCTTCTATTTAGAAACTGGCTTCTCAACTTTTTCACCCGCCATCTTGCAAGACGGGAAAGAAGTCTTTGTTTCTGGTTTGTCCCAAAATAAAATTTTCTAATTAGATGCTTTTGTCTTAAGACAATGGTGTCAGGCCAGGTGCAGTGGCGAACACCCATAATCTCAGCACTCTGCTTGAGCTCACGAGTTCAAGACTCTCCTTAGCAAGAACCAGACCTCGTCTCTAAAACTAGTCAGGTATTCTGTAGGACACCTATAGTCCCGGCTACTCAGGAGGCTGAAGCAAGAGGACTATTTGAGCGCAAGAGTGTGAGGTTGCTGTGAGCCCAAGAGTATGAGGTTGCTGTGAGCTGTGAGTATGAGGTTGATGCCATGACACCCTATCCAGGGTGACAGGGTGAGACTCTGTCTCAAAAAAAGAAAAAAAAAGAAAAAGACAATGGTGTCTGCTTGGGTGGTATTGTTATATCCCATATCCAATAGTTATCTCTGCCAACTTTCACATAAGCCTCAACAAAAGATGTTAGCTAGTTCATATTCATTTAGGGCTTTCACATGAAAGCTATAACCCAGTTACAACCTAAGAATAGGGGAAAGGGGGAAAGGGAGAAGAGGGAGGGGGAGGGGGGTTGAGGGAGGGGTATTGGTGGAATCACACCTATGGGGCATCTCACAAGGGCAAGGGTGAAACTCAGCAAATGTGAAATGTAAATGTCATGCCAC
>CAUYPK010127316.1:0-15115 GCA_963574355.1 Loris lydekkerianus
TAGTGTCACCTCCATCCATGTAAACATGAAAGAGGTAAAGTCTCCATCTTTCTTTGAGCCTTCATAATATTCCATGGTGAAAATATACCACAATTTATTAATCCATTCGTGGATCCATGGGCACTTGGGCTTTTTCCATGAATTAGCAATTATCAATGGGTCTGCAATAAACATTCTCGTACAAGTATCTTTTTTATAATGTGATTTTTTGGTCTTAAAGTTTTTGTTCCTGTTCAGAAGTTTCATCAGTTGTTTCTTTCTGTTTCTGTTTTGCTCAATTCTTGTGTATTCTGTTTTTACTCTATGAATTGTTCTAATGAATGGTAAGATCAAATTTTGTTCCTATTACATAATTTTTTTTTAAATTTCAGCTTGCTTATCATACTTCTTTGTTTGAAGTACTCTTTGTTTTTTTCATTTTCTTCTTCCTCTGGTGGTGCTCTTTCCCATTGCCTCCCCAGTAGCTGGGATTACCACAACATCTGGCTGTTTATGATGTTGTTAGTAGAGACGGGGTCTTACTCTGGCTCACTGCTGCTCATACTGATCTCGAACCTCATACTGGTCTGAGCTCAGACAATCCATCCACATTGGCCTCCCACAGTGCTGGGACTACAGGCATGAGCCACCACGCCCAGCCCTATTACATTATTTTAAAAAAGTGTCCATATAATCATAAAAGTCTCACAAAGTGTTTGGCTTATAATTGATAATGTGTACTTAGTTGATCAGGTGTTTTATCTTCTCAGTCTGTTCTCCTACAATTCTCCATCCATCTGACTCATAACATTTTTTATAACTTTAAAAATAAATAGTAAATAAAATCTTCATGTCCTCAAAATGAAAATAACATAATTTATGTATTAAGCTGCATAAAAGGGACAGGTGGAATTGCTCATACCTATAATCCCAGGACTTTGTATAGATGGCTTGAGTTCAAGAGTTTGAGAACAGTCTGAGGAAAAGAAAGGCCCCATTTCTACTAAAATAGAGAAACTATTCAGGTGCTGAGTCAGCCCCTATATTTCTGGTTAGATTTGGCCAGATCCCACAAGAACCTGAGGAAGCCCAGATTGGATTGCATACTCTTCCTCATGCAGTTAGGGGCAGAGCAGAATTTAGGCATTGGTGTCCACCAGCCCCTGGCTTAATCCTCAGAGTAGTCCACCTACCCATCAGGTCACAGAGGGGAGCCTGCCCCTGTAGGATAGCCATCATCAATAATGTTAACTTAGTTTCAATAATGAGTGTTTCTGCAGTTCATCTTGCAAATGATCTCTTTTTTTAATTTAGGCAGATATAATATTAAGGCAGACATAATATTAAAGACATTCTCTCATGTTATTACCATGCTAACTATTTTCATAGCATGTTAGGGAAGCATCACAAAAGCAAAAACCTAAAAGGATATATTCATGAGTTTGTTGTTGTTACTGTTGCTTCAAATCCATGAAGTAAATGTTATCAAGCAATTCATTTTTACTATATCTTGTACATTCTTAAGTTTATAATTTTTTATAATCTTACACTTTAGGTGAATATGACCACTTATTCCACTGGTCATATATTCCTACATGCTGACAACTCAGAAGACAGTAAACAAAAAATACTCAACTAGTATTATTCAATATCCCATGACTTAAAGAACAGTTGTTACGGAATAATATAGTCAGAAAATAGAGCTAAAAAGAAAATCTCTCATTCAGGAAAGAGAGCCAAATAAGCCAAGCAATAATCAACACTCAAGAGACTTGCAGTATAGGGCTTCAGGAAATAATGTCCCTTCAGACAGAGAACCAGGAAAAATGTTCTATAGAAATATAATTGTTTTATGGAAAGAGTCAGAAAAAAAGAAACTATACTTCTAGAGAGTCAAGAAATAATGCTCATTCATGGAAATAGAAGAAGAAAGAGACTTCTAGGCCAAGGAGTTTGGATACAGTCCTCATTTATGAAAAAAATGCCAGAGAAAAGAAATTTTTAGCTTAGAAAGTCAGGGAACAATCCCTACCTTAGGAGAAACCAGTAGGAAAAGACATCAAGGATATCAATATTTCTCACTCAGGTGTCAGGAAATAATTCCCATTCAAGTAAGAAGAGCAAGGCAGAAGTGACATACAACCCAGGAGTAATGGAATAACCTCCATTCACAAACTAGCTCCAGTAATATAAAACATCTATCCCAGGAGCCAAGTCAAATTTCTCACTTTGGAAGTAGTACCTGGATTAAGAGTCTTTCAAACTCCTACCCCCAATCAACCAATAATCCCAAAATAGGAACAGGGAGAACTGACTTTTATCCTAGGTATAATTTATTCTTAAAAGTGATTCAAGAATATTGATGCATGTCATAGTCAATGTTTATTATAAAAATTTATAAATGGATTTTATGTGATTGAGTTGGCTATAATAAAAAGAAAAAAAATTCAGGCTAAAACAACAAGGTTCTCTTAAAATATGAGTTTATTCTTAATAAAATTATAAGTAGTGTTAACTTTAATTACATAATCTGATTTTGGGGGATAAACTTTTCAGATTTATATCTCAGAAGTTCAATTTTTGATTGTCGTACTGCTCTCAGCTTTTCGTAGTTTTGAGGAAGGTTGAGATGATAACCTTCTACATCAACCTTTTCTCTAGCTCCTTACCTTCTCCCACACCTCCAGTTCTAACTCTGATGTTAAGGTCTAATGCTGAAATGTTTATCTTAAAGGTCTAACAGGCAACTTTTTTTTTCTTAGCTTTGTGACATGTCTGGATTGTTTAAGGAAGCCATAAAATCTTCCTATGCTATTTCTAGGAGTTGTGTATTGCCATTCTAAAGATATCAGTTTTCTAGTTTATTTTAGTTTTCTTTAAAACATAATGTTCATGAATAAAAAATAAACAAATTTAATAAGAAAAATTTTATTAAAGTAAAACCATGAAGAAGAGACATCTAACATAGGTAATAGAAAATCATCTCAACTCAGGAAAGAGAGCCATGTGAAAGAGATATTGAGTTCAGGAGTCAAGGTAATAGAAGAGAGGCAAGATGATACTTACAGGGTCATTACCTATACTCAGTGGCTAGGGCATCAGCCACATACACTGGAGCTGGAGTGTTCAAATCCAGCGTGGGCCTGTCAAACAACAAAGACAACTACAACAACAAAATAGCTGTGGGTTGTGGTGGGTGCCTGTAGTCCCAGCTACTTGAAAGGCAAGAGAATCACTTAAGCACAAGAGTTTTAGGTTGCTATGAGTTGTGATGGCACGGCACTGTACCCAGGGAGACAGCTTGAGACTCTGTGTCAAATAAAAAAGAAGTAGAAGATGCTTACAGACCAAGGGATCAGAAACTAAACCCCTTGAGGTAGATAGATAATAAAAATAGACTTTCATGCCAGCTAGTCATAGAATAATCTCCACTCAGAAGATAACAGAAAGAATATTCCAACACAGTGAGACAGGGAACAATTCCAACTCTGGAGGAGAGTGAAGAATAATTCTCTGCCAAGATTCCAGGTAATCTTGTATATCAGAAATGAAAGCCCAAATGAACACACTTTCATCTCAGAAAATCTAAAGTCTTATGATCTAACTCAGCATTTTTGCTGGCTGTGGGTGGCTTATCCAGTTCACTTTCTAGTGAAGGTTCCTTTCACTTTTGGAACACAGTCCTGCACTACCTGTTGTCCATTGCCTAAAAAGAGTTGTTTCATGTGTTTTGTTCCATTTCCAATGGCAGGTGAGGAGCTACAGATACTGTTCCTCTCTCAAAGTCACTATTTTTAGAGAAATTTATACTTTTTGAAGCCTTTGTAAAATGTATAGATGTTTGAGACTCTTTAACATATTAAAAGAAAACCAGGTATTAGAATAGGCACTAAAGTAGATATCTTTCCTAATCAAATTTTACGTTAATAAATGCTAGGAATGCATCAATAATCTCCAGATCCAAATTATTTAAGAACTATCAGGTCATGGAGGCAACATTTTGTTCCTTCCTTTTCATGATGTTGGTCTAGTGAGCCACACTAAATTTCCACACAATTTATATTGTGGGGGAATATATTCCTCTGAATCTCAAGGTTTACCTTTTGTTTTGTCATTAGCAGTTGCTTCTGCTCTGAACTGTAGAGCTTACTGTCCGTGGCTTGGCTTCAGGTAATTCGATGTGTGATGTTTGACAGGCTACTTTTTATCTCTAAAGGAAGGGACCTGGATGAATGGGACTTTATAGTCCCTCTCATTCACTTTTTCAGTAAATATTTATGAGTATGGCCCACTAGTGAATAAGACAAGCAGGGACCATGCAATTACAGATATTAGTGAACTATGAGGGATGATTGAAGAAAACAAACCAGGATAAGGTGCAGCCATGATGGGCTCACATTAGATGGGGTGATCCAAGGATTGTCTGAGGAGCTAACATATGGGCTGAAAACCAGATAAAATAAAATTGGCTATTTCATTTCTACAGGCATCCTAAGCACTGGGAAGAATACGTGCAAAGGTCCCGAGGTGACAAAAACCTCGTTTGTCTTGAGTGTTGCCTTGAGTGAGAGGCAGGGTGGTGGTAATCAGTAACAGATTCACAGCTGGCAGTGACTCCATGGCTGTCCTGCTGGAACACTTAACATACCTAAGGCCCAGGTTATGAACAAGATAGGTTCTATAGGTTTGTTCTTTAGATGAGTTTCCATGTAAGTTGGAACAAGTACAGTTACTTATTACCTGTAATAGTTTTGATTCATCCATTCATGGAATCATACATCAGTCAGTTGTTTGTAACTCAGAGACTTACTGTAATAACCTCTGTTCATAAGTTGCACACAAGCCAAATGTTTGTAATTTGGGACCTGCTTATATTAGATGCCACATGTTCTCTGCAGGTGGATAACAAGGGCCCCAGGAATCACACTGGAGTGGGCACAGTAGTTGAGAATATAAACAAGACTGCAGAGTCTGAAGCCAACACGGACCTCAGTGGCACCAGTGAGCTCACATGGTTTTAGCAAGACTCTGGAGGCCAGATTCAATAGTCTTGGTCACTGTGAGCCAAAAATAAATCCATTTTTACATTTGCAGAACCACAAACAGCTCATTATGAACTGCCTATGGAAATATTTTCACTAAGAAAATATTAAGCTTTTTCTGAAACTCACATATAAAGGATTTTTTTTTCCTTGTGGATAGATGCCCAGTAATGGGACTGCAGGATCAAATAACAGGTCTAGGTTGAATTATTTGAGGTTTCTCTATACTTCTTTCCAAAAAGATTGTATTAGTTTTCAGTCCCACCAGCAGTCTTTCTCTCCACATCCACGCCAGTATCTGCAGTTTTGAGATTTTGTTGGTATGGGCCATTCTCACTGGGGTTCAATGATAATGTAGAGTAGTTTTAATTTGCATTTCTCTAATAATTAGGGATGCTCATCATCCCTAATTTTATCATGTGTTTGCTAGCCATTCATCTGTTTTCTTTAGAGAAGGATCTATTCACCCCTCTTGTCCATTGATGTATGGGATTGTTGGCTTTTTTCTTGTGGATGAGTTTAAGCTCTGTATAAATCCTAATTATTAAGCTTTTATCTGATTCAAGATATGCAAATATCCTTTCCTATTGGGAAGATTGTCTATTTGTTTGGTTGTTGTCACCTTAACTATACAGAAGCTTTTCAGTTTAATTAAATCACATTTATTTATTATTGCTATTGTTGCTATTGCCTTGGAAGTCTTCTTCATAAATTTGGTCCCCAGGGTGATATCTTCCAGTGTTTTTCCTATTCCTTCTTGGAGAATTTTTATTGTTTTCTGCCTTAAATTTAAGTCCTTTATCCATCTCGAATCAATTTTTGTGAGTGGAGAAAGGTACAGATCAGTTTCAGTCTTTTACATATGGATCTCCAACTCTCCCAGCACTGTTGATTGAATATGGAGTCCGTCCACCAGTGGAGGTTCTTGTTTGGTTTATGGAAGATTAGGTGGTTGTAAGTTGTTGGTTTCATTTCCTGGTTTTCTGTTTGATTCCATATGTCTCCAGAGTTGGTGGAATTTGGCTGCCTCTATGATTGCGGAGGGCAGTAAATGGTGCCTCGGCCGGTCTCAATCCTCCCCTAACTTCCTCTCCTCCAGCATACAAGGCCTTTGGTTCCTCTCCGATCCAGTGGTACTGGACTGATGATAATGAAGCACCCTACTTGGAGAAGGACACCAGTGTTTGGACCTTCATCTTCTGTTTGTCAAACCACAACTTCCCAGGTTCTAAACAGATTGCTGTGTTGCATACATTTGTAGGCATAGTGTGTCATTATTTTCCTTCTAGATCATCATCAGGGACCTGTGGCTCAAAACCCTAGACCACTACCTGAGCCAGGAAGATGCCATGGCCAAGGAAAAAGAGGAAGTCAGGTGAATAGCCCAGTATTGGGTCAGGAGGCCTGCATATCTGGTGTCTGGGGTATAGTCGTATAGGTGAGTCTCTAGAGTGGGTGCCATGACAACCAAATATTATCCTGGGATCAGAAAGAGAAAGGCAAGTTGAGAGACCCATATGTCATGCTAAAAGCTCAAGCCCAATAGAGGTTCAGGATCTCTAAGGAGGAAGCAGGTCTGAATCAGTATGTTTCCCTCAATGGTAGTCTCCTGTGTATCAAGCCTCCCTGAGGTCCCTCACAGCCATTCCCAGCCATTCAGTAGGGGTTCCTGCATCCCCCCATTGGAGCCTCCCAGGACATGTGTAGATTCATTAGAGAATTGCTATGCCAACTTGACAAACTCCCAGGTTTCAATTCAAGCCTCATCTGGCTGTTTTTTACATTGGTCAAAGTTACAATTCTTGTTAGTGTGGTGATACGAAATAAGGGTATTGTGGAGCACAGGAGCAGTGATTGCAAAGGATGGGGAATTATCAAGGAACAATATACCTTCCCAGGAAAATAATGGGGGCATCCAAACCCCCAGGTGAGAATGTCCTTCAGAGATTCATGATATCTTCTCAATTCATAAGGAGTTCTTCTCTGTCTTGCTCTCTGTGTGCTTATTCTTTTGTGATATCCTCTGTATGTGGTGTGTGTGTGTGCGTGTTTGTGTCTGCTGCCTGCACTTGCTCCACAGATTTCTAGATGTCAGCAACAGAGGACTGAGAGGCCTTAGTATCTGCAGGCAATGAAGTGTCTCTCACAAACAGGAGACAGAATGGAGGAATGATTGCTAGTGGAAAATGTACAGAGGATATGTCTTCGTGTGGAGTGGCAATAATGTCTACCAAGCTTTGGTTTGTCCTTGTGTTCACTGGGCCAAGGACAACCCAGTGAATGAATGAAAGAACTTGGAACTTTAAAATTTTTTGTTGGGAATCTGGGTGGAAACTCAGAGCGGCCCTAAAAGTGGAAGCTATTGGCCCAACAGGAGCACAGTGTGCAGAGAGACTGGCATTGTGTCTAACGTGGGAAGCTTGGGCAGGTGAGGCAAAGATAAAGCCCAAAGGACTGACCCTCCCCAGATTTTGCAGGTGGGGAACTGGCAGTGAAGGAATAGAGGATGAGGTGGCTCATGGGACTGACAGGACACAACGAAAGACAACTGTGAACCTTGGTCGAACCTGAGATGTTGTTCCTTTGCAGGCTGTCCATTCACCTTTGTCCCTGGCCTGAATACCAAGCATTGAGGCCAGCATTCTCTGTAGCTTTTGTCTCAAAGTATAAGTGTGATGCAGAATTGGAGAGTGATAGGGTGAGTGAGGAAAAGGGCCCTTGGCTTTTGCTGTCCGGAGAAAGTGAAAGAGAGCTGTAGGGAAGAGGTGGTTCCTTCCCTGAGGCATGGGTCCCCATGTCTCCTTGTACATGTGTGGCCTTGTGTCTGGACATGCACATGCCCACAAGAAAAGGTGGCCAGAGAGGGGCCAGATTTACAGACATGCCAGTGGAGGGCCCTGTGAGTGTTCTCTGAGTACAAGGATCCCATGCTTAGAGAGCATGCCATTTTGCCCAGGTGACATGGACACAAGCATAGGCTTCCACCCTGCTTCCTCTGCTGAAAAAGATGCCTGAATTGTGGCACATCAAGGGATGCCTGACTCCCATAGAAACATACTGGTCAGGAGTCACTCTAGGGGCAATAAACATCCAGACATAGTATGATCCGGGGAGAGGCCAGTGCAGGAAAGGGTCTTCATGTTTACTGTGTATTTTGGGAAAGGGCAAGAAAACATTCAGGAGAGAGAGTAAAGAGTCCAAAATATTTAATCCTGGTGGGCTGTGGCCTTGGAGGAGTTGCCCCTCCCATAGGGAGCCACTTTCAAAAAACACCAGTGAGCATTGCAATGTTAAAGGCTGAAGACTGCTAGAGGTGTGCACTTCAAACATGGGCCAAAGGAATTTGTGCCAGTCTTAGTGCAAGACAAAGATCTCTGCGTGCAAATATCATGCCACTTTCTCCCTCCTTCACTGGTGTTTGATTCCCAACCACACTTGTTGGCCCCTGTTCCTATCCTCAGTGCTACTCTGCTGTGACATGGTGGGCAGAGGGTTGGGGGACTCTCCCAAGTTCTCCCTGTTGTGAGCCAGGCTCGGCACATCCTGACACCTATCAGTGGTCACAGACAGGAGCCCCCTCCAGAGCAGGCAATGGAACACACTGGGGCTTCTTGACCAGGCCCAAGTTTGCTATTTCTTGTTCAATCACAGTCCTGGGAATTACATTTTTTCCCCAAGTATCCAGTGATACTATGCACTGGCCTACTTGAGTCTCCATGGACCCTCTAAGGTAAACAGTGGGGTAGATAGACCTGATATACCTGGGTGCTTAGTGGACAAAGGCCTG
This sequence comes from Loris lydekkerianus, assembly GCA_963574355.1. Lineage (NCBI taxonomy): Eukaryota > Metazoa > Chordata > Mammalia > Primates > Lorisidae > Loris > Loris lydekkerianus. The sequence continues at coordinate 8,809 of CAUYPK010127316.1, forward strand.
GCCTGTCAGGCCAAGACTCCTGAAGGGATGACAAGCTCCACACAATAAAGTCTGAATCTACACTATGGAAATCAGGACCACTGCTTGGCTGTGTGATACAGCCCAGAACAAGGACCTAGAGACTTGATTCCAAAGCCACAGGCAGGTCTGAGGTGGGGTGCAGTGTGTGTGCCCATTAAAAAAATCCCATTGCATAGTGTCCCTATCAATGCCTCTATCCCCTTACAGGCCTATTTATGTATGTCTGTCCTCTCACCACCCTTGTGGATGGGTTCTGTAGCTTCATTTGTCTCTTGCAGCACAACACCCTCTTTATGCCCTCAAGGCCTTCTCTCTCTCCCCAGGACTATTTTGTGCCACTGCCTTATCTGTTATCCTATGCAAGAGACAACTCTCTGTTTCTCCCTCGGCCCCTAGAGCTCTCTGTACATTGGTGTCCGTCTATCCCACCACAGTTTTTCTCTGTGTGTGTCCTCCCACAAGGCAACTTTGTGTATTTCTCTCTCTCTCCTCTCAGTCATCTATTTTGCCCTCTCTTTACAACGGAGTCCTCCCTTATTGTCCGTGTTAATGTGTGTTGCACCCTCAACATATGTCTGTGTGTGAAAGTCACTCATTCCTACACTCTTACTTTGCCCTTCACAGTGTCCTCAAGTTTCCATCTAATGTTGGGACTTAAATATACATTCACCTGTATGAAGACTTCCTTGCCCTGCACTCTAGCATTCATGTCTGTGTGCCTGTGTCTGAGTCAGTGCAATTATCCTGTCTGGGTTACTATTAATATGTCTCTTGGCATTGTCCCTGTTAATATAAAGGTGTTGTAACATCTTCCTACAATCACATTTTGATCTCAGTTAAACAACCTGTTGCAGTTGCTAGTTGTCATGGTTATGCTCAGGCTAGTGGTGCTTCTAAAGCTGTGTGAGATGATTTACAATGCTCTCCCTCTCACAGTTAGGAAAGGGGAGTTGCTGTTGTGGAAACCTGGGAGGATGCAGATATTGTGATTTCATAGAGCATAGAGAAACATACGGGCTCTAGTTATAAGAATCAGCACTGATGGTTCTGGGGGAAGGAGCTGTGGAATTCCTGAATGGGCCACATTCTTCTGTCGCTGATTTTCTTTATGCATTCTCAGGACAGAGGTGGACATTTCCTTGGATGTTCTAACCAGGTCAAATGACCTATAGCTGCATGGACTGCAAGGCCATACTTTCCCCAACATTCCCTATTAAATCATCCAGCTGGCAGTGTGTTTTCTCCAGATCCAGTGCGAGGTGTCCAGAGAGCTGGTTCTCAGTGGTGGTCACCACCACCCTGGAAGGCAAGAGCTCAGTTTAGAACTGATGTTGATAGACATGCAGGACACAACAATGTGTCTAGGGGATCAGTCCAATGAATATAAAGGTCTTCACAAGGAAAACACTGGGATGAGAAACTGCAGGCCCTGCCAGGGTGCTTTTCTGGGAGGAAAAGGACCTGCAAGGCAACAATAGTGTCATGTGTGTGCACTTTGTGGTGTAACCCTGTCCCAGTGAACAGGCACAAAGCAGCAAGGTAGAGCTATTTGGTAAGAAGGCAAGGGAGAGATTTTGCCACCAAGACTGTTACAGTCTTCTCTGTAAGGAAGAATGGATTCCTTACTTGTGCCTTTAAAAGTGTAGTTGTATACACTAGTTGTATAATATCCACAACTAGGTAGAGACCTGCTCACTGCCTCCAACAGGAGGGCACATCACCAATGGCAGAGCTCCAGTCAGGCTGGTCAACTACCAAAAATATCTGAATGTAACTCTGCTTAGCAGAGTGTTAGGTGAGTGTGTTAGGACAGCGGGTCCTAACAGGTGCCAGGATACAGGTGCCAGGAGATCTGGGCATAAAGGACACACCTCATGTGTGGACCTGACGATCACCCATATGGGGACAGATCTGCTAATTCCAGCATGTACCTAGGCTATTTTCTGCAGCATGGGCTCTCTTTTGTACCATGTGTTGGATTTATAAAAATGCCTGGGATCTCCTGGGTGTCTAGAATGTCCAGGATGAACCCTGAAATACCCCTGACCTAGCTTCCTTCCAATTTCTATCGATAGTGGTATGTAGCTCTTTTTCAGAGGACACACCAAACTGAAGCTGTATCATGTGTTTCTCTTACTGATCAGGACCAGTTTTCTTGAATAGAACACCCAGGTGAAGGACACACGGTTGTCTCGCAAGGACCACAACCCATGTTCTCCAGAGATGCTCCTCCACCTGGCTCAAACCTCCTCTAGGGACTTAGTTCCACAGAGCTGGGCACATGAGCAAAGAGGGATCCTGCTGGATGGCCTGCTGTGAGCATTTTTAATTGGCAACTTTGACTTACGTGCTGCTCTTTCCAGGCCCTGAGCCAGAATTTATAGCTTTGCTGGCCGTGTAGTTTAGTTCTCTTAGTCCAGCAAAGCCCTAGTGAAAGCCAGCGGGTAAAGAGGCAATCTTTAGTCTCTTGCAATCCTTCTGCGAATGAGACAGTGCTGGCGGCCCTTGCTAGTTTCCCTCGTGAAAGGCTTTACGTGTTCTCTCTTGCTCTATGAGATATCATTTTCAGGGACCCAACAAGAGAGGACAGGAGCAGATGTGCTCTTGAAATGCTCACCGAGGCCAAAAGAATGTGGCAACACCAGCTGCAGGCCTGCAGGACCTCTGCAGGTGCGGTACTGGGACACGCTGCTTCAGCTGTGCCGCTAGAGGGCGAACACACAGGGTTAGTACTCTGAACCCCTCATCTATTGGCTGAAGTGTCAGAAAGGGCAGGTTCAGGCACCGCCCTAATGCCCTCCAGCCAATAGTGAAGCTGGGTACCAAAGGGCAATGTTTGCGCAAGCGTAAAGAGTCTGCCTTCCACCTCTTTCAACCCCTAGCACAAGAGCAGTAAAGACGCAACTGGGGCCCGTGGAGGTCAGGGAGAGTGTGCAGCCTCAAGCTCTGTGTGTGTTGTCCTGAGTGTGCAATCCCTGCTCTTGGAGCTGCCTTCTGCTACCGCCACAGTAGGCGCCACTTGACTGTAGGGCCGCGTGGCGAGCCAGGCAAGTTCGTGTGGGGCTGGAAGCCTCAGAGGTCTTAGGTCAGGGAAACACCCTTCCGTGGGGTGTCTCAGGGACTAGCAGGCGACGGGGCCCAGGAGGATAGTGATTCTGGCGGTGTGGGCTGGCAGATTCGTGTGGTGCTTCGTGGGCACGCTGAGGCAGCCAGCGTGTCAATGGAACTGCCTGTTCAAGAGAGCTTCACTGAGGTGGAGCCAGAGGGCGCGGAGTTCCTGGTTATGGAGTCAGAGCTTGCGGTGGCCAAGGTGGTCGAGATTGGGCCGATGGAGGAGGTCGTAGAGCGGGGGGCGAGTGATGCCCCAGCTGACCCGGGACAAGGAGCATGAAGGTAAAGGAGACAGTCAGGAGGAGGAGGGGATCGGGCAGGCAGTGGAGGAGTGTTTGGGCCTTAGGCACCGATCTGCTTTCAGAGCTCTGCAAGACATCCAGCAGCAGCTGAGCACAGTGACTGCCCGAGGAGCATGGACTATGCTCTCCTGAAGCGAGACATCCAGCAGAGGATGAGGGCACATCTTGAGCACAGGACCATCGTCATCCAGAGCATCCCTGGGTTCTGGGCCAAAGCTGTATCCTTCTTGCTGTTCCTTCACGAGGGCTGACACTGGAGAAGGCCGGTGACAGTGGGAATGGTCTGCACATGGGAGGGGAAAGGACTCTGCCCAGGACAGAAGACAAAGCAGGAGTCTGGTCAGTCCCGACTAGGGCCCTCTTCTTATAGCCACTTGCTGACGGTATGGACGGATCTTAGCAAGTTGCAGGTAGTGAGTGAGCCCATAGTGGGGACTGAGAAGAAAGTTTATCTCTCTAAAGTAGGACATATGCAAAAAGAACCCTTTTCAGGCAGCATAACTTTGAAGGCTCAGGAAGGACTGCTATGGCTCTAGGTGGGAACTTCAAAAATGTCTGGAAGGTATTTGCCCCAGTCTCAGTGCAAGACAAATATCTCCTTGGGCAACAAACATGCCACTTTCTCCATCCTTCACCTGTGTTTGATTCCCAACCACACCTGTTGGCCCCTATTCCTATCCTTGGTGCTACTCTGCTGTGATATGGTGGGCAGGGAGAGGACTCTGCCCAAGCTTTTCCTGTTGTGATCCAGGGTTGGCAGATCCTGCTACCTATCCCTGGGCACAGACAGGAGGAGCCCCACAAGAACAAGCAATGGACCACCCTGGGGCTCCTTGGCCAGACCCATGTATGCTATTCCCCTTTCAATCACAGTACTGGAAATGGCATTACTTTTCCAAGTATCCACAGATAGTATGTACTGGCCTACTTGAGTCTGCATGGACCCTCTAGGGTAATCAGGGAAGTGGGTGCCCAGCGTAGAAAGGCTTGCCCTATAGGCTAAGACTCCTGAAAGGATGACAAGCCACATACCACAACCTCTGAATCTACTCTGTAGAAATCAGGGCTACTGCTTGGCCCTGTGACCCAGCCCAGACCGAGGGCCCAGGGACTTGATTCCCAAGATACAGGCAGGTCTGAGGTGGGGTGCAGTGTCTGTGCTCATTGTGTAGTGTGTCTCTATGGGTGCCTCTATCCCCTGACGGGGCTGTTTGTGTATGTGTCTCCCCTTGCCAGCCTATGTTTGGGTCCTGTAGCCACAAGACGCCCTCTGGGAATCTCTCCAACTGATAGCAATCTCTGTTTGTCTGTGTTAGCACAACATCACCCTCTGTCTCTTCCTGACTTCATGGCCCCCTCTCTCTCCCTGGTTCTGTTTTGGCCCACCATGTTCTCTGTCTCTACTGTGCAGCAGCAATTCTCTGTTTCTGCCTTGGCCCCTTGAGTTCTCTGAATTTTGGTGTTCATGTATCCCACCACAGCTTGTCTCTGTTTGTATCCTTCTGCAAGGCAATTTCGTGTATTTTTCTCTCTCTCCTCTCAGCCCTCTCTCTATTTTGCCCTCTATTTACAACCAGGTCCTCCCTCTCTTCTCTCCCTCTGATACCCCATCACTGTGTGTTTCAATCTCAACATACCTCTTTGTGTGAAAGTCAATCATTCCTTCACTCTCACTTTGCCTCCCACTGTGTCCACAAGTTTCCGTCTATTGCCTGGCCTGACAAAATACATCCACCTGTCTGAAGACTTTCTTGTCCTGCATGCTAACATTCACATCTGTGTGCCCATGTTTGAGTCAGTGCACTTATGCTCTCTGGGCTACTATGGCTCTTGTCCTAGTCCCTGTTGACATAAAGATGTTGTGACATCCTCCTAAAAACACAGAAACATTTTGATTTCAGTTAAACAAGCTGTTGCAGTTGCTAGTTTGTCATGGGTATGCTTATACTAGTAGGGCTTCTACGCTTTTGGAGATAGTCTACAATGCCATCCCTCTCTCAGTCAGGAAAAGGGAGTTCCTGATGTTGAAACCTTAGGAGAACACAGATACTGCAGATATGATGGAACATAGAGAAACCTAAGGACTATAGTTAGAAGAATCAGCACTGATGGTACTGGGTTAGGAAGCCAAGGAGCTCCCTAGAATGGCCACATTCTTCTATCTCTAATTTTCTTTGTACATTCTCAGGATAGGGTAAAACATTTTCTTGGAGGTTCTCACCATGTCAAATGACCTATAACTTCCATGGACTGCTAGGCCACACTTTCCCCAATATTCCCTGTCAGATATTGACCCAGGCAACTGGGTCATTGACCCAGTTTGTGTTTCCTGGATTCAGTGTGAGGTGTCCAGAGAGCAGGTTCTCAGTGGTGGTCACCACCATGCTGGGAGGAAAGGGCTCAGGTTAGGAGTGATTCTGATAGACATGCAGGACACGACAATGTGTTGCAGGGGTCCTCAAACTATTTAAACAGGGGGCCAGTTCACTGTCTCTCAGACCATTGGAAGGGTGGACCATAGTTTAAAAAAAAACAAAAAAACTATGAACAAATTCCTATGCACAGTGCACATACCTTATTTTATTATTTTATTTTTTTTTATTTTTTATTATTAAATCGTAGCTGCATACATTAATATGATCATGGGGCATCATACACTAGCTTCATAGACCATTTGACACATTTTCATCCCACTAGTCAACATAGCCTTCCTGGCATTTAGCTAGCTACCGTAGCATGACATTTACATTTCATATTTGCTGAGTTTCACCCTTACCCTTGTAAGATGCCCCTTAGGTGTGATTCCACCAATACCCCTCCCTCCACTCCCCTCCCCCTCCCTCTTTTCCCTCTCCCCCTTTCCCCTATTCCCA
>CAUYPK010127318.1:0-10266 GCA_963574355.1 Loris lydekkerianus
AGTGCAATCAAGGGGTACAATGTGCGGGTTTCATATACAATCTGAAATAGTCTCATCAAACTGTTCAAAGTAGCCTTCATGGCATTTTCTTAGTTATTGTATGTAGGCATTTGTTTTCTGCATTTCTGCATAAGTTTCGCCTGTACCCATTCTAAGATGCACCGCAGATGTGGCCCCACCCATTATCCTCCCTTCACCAAAACCTCCCCCCTCTTCCTCTTCCTTGGCCCTTTCCCCATAGTCTTCTTAACACGTGTTGTGCTTAGTGCTTTCTGTGCAGTATTTTACTACAACTAGAAAGTAGCTCCTCAGCGGGAAAGACCAGGTCTTGCCCATCACCGTATCCTAGACCAATGTCTGGCCCAGAGTAGGTGTTTCCCAGTTGTTTGGTGAATGCCTGAATTCTCACCACCACTCTAGAGGTAGGTGCAGTTATGGCCCCTGCAAAGAAACTGAGGCTCAGTAACTTGTTCAAGGTTTCACATCTAGAATATAGACTTGAGCTGTCTTAACTGTAGAACCCATGCTCTTCCCTCTGCACTGGGCTACAGAGGTCATACCAATGGTACTGGATAAATAAGGCCTCCTCTTCTTCTCTCAATAAAAGTTTCTCAGAATTCTGCCAAATTCAGTTTGCATCCTTTGATCCTTACTGGAGAAAAACATCTGGGACAGGTGCTAGGGAGGGGCAGATTTGCCTGGGATTTCCTCTGGGAAGCAGACAAAAGCATAGTTCCTGCCAACCGGGAAACATAGTTCGAGGGACAGATCACTGACCTCTGCCTGTTGGTTCTAGGGACAGATCACTGACCTTGCCCCAGCCTCAGGGTCAGCCCTTGCTTTTAACACCAGTATCATGGCAAACCCACTCCTGTCCCTTAGGGACAAAGCAGAAAGGAATGTGCATCAACTAAACACCTACTGCATTCAGTGCCTTTTCAAGCTTTGCTTTACACTGGCCTTTGGCACAGGCCTCTGAGAAAGAATTAGTTCCACAGTGGTCTTCTCTTCACAAGGAGCCTGGTGATCCAGGTCCTGGAGCTGGTCACTTTCCTGTTCCTCTCTTGGGATGGAGAAGCAAGGGTGCAAGTAGATGTTCCTGAGCTTTTGCCAACAACTTTTCACTCTTACCCTTTGCTTATGGGTTTTAATACAACAGAATCCACTGAGAGCAATTCTAGTTTCGGAGACCATGTGTGACACATCCAAGCATGTGTATATTATACTGTGTATGTTCCACGCTCACTTTGCAGAGCTCATCCCCAAGGACTGAGTTCACACACTGCTGTACTGGCCAGAGCAATAACCCAGCAGCAATTTCATTCTAAGAGATCAAAGCTCTGCTTATAACTGGGCCCGAGGATGGGTCCCACGTGGGCAAGGGGAGCAGGTGCAGTGCACGGCTGACCCAAAGGGTGACTTTTAGCACTTGTATCTCCTTCTTCTCAGTTTCCTTGGCAATAAAGAGGTGTCCCAAAGAGGGAGCTATCCCTGTCCCACCTCCTACCAATAACCAGAGCATGTACATCCTGGGTGGGGCTTGAATGCTCACCCCAGGGTAACAAGGGTACTCTCCCATTGTCTCAAGTATAAACTGTTGAAGGAAGGAGGAATGGGTGGGCTTCCTGGGGATCAGTATCTGCCTGGGACTTTTGCCCTGGGCTGTAGGCTCTGCAGTCCAGGCATTAGTCCTGCTTGGTGTTAGTGCCTATAAAAACTGGGCTGGGTGGAATGGGGGACTTCCCTCATACCCTTAGCCTGGATTAGGTGCCCTCACAATTGCTATTTGCTAGCCTGACAATTGCTATTTATCCCTAGGGCAGCTCCTACAACAGGGGACTGAGCTGCCTCCTGGCTGTCTGTTTCCCACACTCATTCATAATGCTGGGACAGGGAGGGACTGCCTCTGTTTGGTCTGTCCCCCTTGGCCCACACAGTGCCTCATGTATCAACAAATGAGCCGCATTCTGTTTGCCTCCTACCTCTCCAGTGACTCTTCCCTGATAGGTTTGCAGCCCCCTCTTCCCACACCCTATTCTCTCCTTGGGTGAGATCTCATCTATTCCTATTAGAGGCTTCCTCTAATCTCTCTGTGCTGAATGATTCTGGAATTGCTATCTTCAGTCAGACCTTCCTTAAGCTCATGAAACTGACGAATGTCCTCTCGGACATCTCCATCTGGGTGTCCTGTAGGTATCTTGCTTTCAGCAATGTCAAACCACAGTGCCTCGCCCTCTTCTCCCATCTGCTGTTCATACTACAGCTGCTTGGTCATTCAGGCCAGAAATCTGACCACTGATCACCACTGGCTTCTCCTCTCCTCACAGTCAGCCTCCCAGGGGTTCTCTTCAGCCCCCTGGCTCCCCAGTGGTGGCCTCCTGGGGCCCCTTTTCCTTGTTGGTCCACTCTCTACACAGCTGGCCATAGCAGTTTTGTTGGGAAAAATCTGATCATGTTTTTCTTGCTTAAAATCTTTCAAAAGCTTCTTACTCTCTGCAGGAGAAATCCACATTCCTGTGCCTGGCTTTGAACTGGGCACTATCTACCTCACTCACCTCATCCACACCATGCTGTCTTCACTTTCCCTCTGCCGGTCAAGCAGTGCTGACCAGCTATGGTTCCCTGAGAATACCAGGCTGTTTCATGCTCCACATTTGTGCACTTTAGGTTTCTATTGCTGGCCCTATTCCATTCTGTTCATCTAGCACTCACTCATCCTTTGAAGGTTTGCTGAATTATTGTTGTATTAAGTAAGTTAATAGGGGAATTCTCCTGACTTTGCAGGCTCAGGGAATGGTTAGAGTGAACATGACAAGGTCCTGTCCTTGAGCATATCTACATATATCTGGACAAGTAAACTCAGATGGCAGCTTTGGTCAATGGAACTGGAGTATCAGTAACTGTAGCAGGTGTGTGTGTGGGGTAGTGACAGCTGCAGGAGTTACTATCAATGCCTAAAGGGCAGTCAGTGGAGTGAAGCAGTGAAGGAGGGGACAGGGCTCACACGTGGGGCTGTAAACACCTCCCAGGTGGAGCTGGTCATATTTCAGTCAGCAGTCACCTTTCCTCTTTCTGGGGCAAGGATGCCATCAGCGGTACCTCTCCACAGATGCAGAGGTCAAACAGACTGCTATGCTCACCTTCCCTAAGCTGGGAGCACACATTCTTTGAGTAGTTCACTGCAGACTGGCCTCTGTCTCTTGGCCCTGGCTACGTGGCAGTCATTTAAGCTGCAGGCTCTAGAAGTAGGCTGCCTAGGTTCAAATCTTCCATTCTCCCTCCCCAGCTATGTGACCACAGGCAAATCACTTAATCTTACTTTGCCTCAGTTTTCATAACTGTTAAACGAAGGTAGTAATGATAACTATCCTTGGAGAACTGCTGAGAGGATGAAATGAATCGATATGCATGTCTCCTTCCCACCTGTCTACCAGGCAGAGAGCGCCCAGAGGGCAGGTTTGTGTCTGGGCACTTGAATCCCACCGCGAGGCTAGAACGGGGTGGAGGCCTCAGAGTACACATGCGAGTAACTGAGTATGTGACTCTTGAAGGACTGGCCTCTTCTTCCGCAGCAGGGGTTCCAGGAGGGTGGGAGAAGATGAGGCGTTGGGAAGATACCAGCAAAATGGGGCCAGGGCAAGAATGCTGGGCCACGTGGGGAAGGCAACGGGCAGCTGGTGGACAGATTTGGATCTGGGTCTTCCTGGCTTAGAATCCAATGCATTGTTTGGTCTGGGGGGAATCCATTCCTATGCCACATGTGACATGGGATGGAAGCCACCTTCCCATTTTCCCAGGACTGGAGGGGGCTAAGTAGAAAGGTGGCTGGACTCCATCTGGCTGGATGCTGGCTGATGTAGCCACCTCATGGGAGATGAGAAACCTCATTATGGATTCAGCCTTTGGATCCCTGGCTGAATAGGGCCAGGGTAGGGCCCCTGAAAATGCAGAGGTCATCTTCTCCCAGGACCATAGCAATCCCTCACCCAGCTCAGGGCAGTGAGGTACAGAGGGGCAGAATTGGGGCTCTGGGATCAACTATATCTGTGGTCCAATCTTGGCTCCTTACGTAGTAGCCCTGTGGACTTAGGTATGTCATTAATAATCTCTTTGAACCATAGTTTCTTCATCTATAAAAAACGAGATAATTTCTACCTTACCTGGCTGTTAGTGATAATGTCTGTAAAGTCTTAATACAAATCTAGTATGCAGAATGTACTGAACAGAGGTGACTTCTTCTCTCCATTTAGAGCTTGTCTCTACTGGAGGCAGAGGGACTGTCCAGTTTGTGAGGAACCTAGAACTCCTCAGAAGAAAAGGGCTCCATGAGCCAGGGCATTACCATTTCATCATTAGCAGCAACAGCAAAAGTATGAACATTATTAAGAACTGGTGGGGACAATGTTTAACACACAGGGAGGAATTGCTGTTTGAATCAGAAGGGCTCTTGGAGCTTATCTGATCCAGTCTCCTTGTTTATTACCTGAGGTCCCCAATGTCCAGAGATGGTGATGTATCAAGGCCACAAAGCCAGTCAGGAGTGAAGCTGGAACTAAAAATTCAGATGTCTTTCTCACAGAACCTCTGCCCCACTATGTCTCTCAAGAAAGCAGCCCAGGCAGCCATGACACTTTGACTCCTGGGCAGTGCTGGTCTTCCCTTAAGTGCCTTACCTGGGTACAGAGAGAGGCTAAGTCCCATCTGCTAAATGACTGAACGTACACATGCGGGTGCAGCAAGTTAAGGCATGACCAGACAGCCTCCGGGCCCATGCTTTCTGCTGATCATAGCCCTGATACTTCCAGGCATCCCCTTGCTGGACTGGTCCAAGTTGACTCTCACCTCATCAAACAGCTGCAGCATAATGGTGAGCACATCTGGATGGGCCTTGTCTACTTCATCGAAGAGCACCACAGCATTGGGGCACTGCTTCAACTTCTTGGTCAGCTGGCCACCCTCCTCATGGCCGACGTACCCTGGTGGGGACCCAATAAACTTGGCCACCTGGAAGAAGGAAGGAACATTCTAGGAAGACCTTTCTGTGCTTTTAGTTTCCATTTATGAGGGCATGTGGGGGAAGGTGGCTTTATATACTGCCTGTTAAGTTAAGACTGCCTGTCTCAACAAGGGTGGTTGGCTGTCTCCCTTCTGGTGTGGCAGAAATCCTGCTATAAGGGGAGGATGACAGATCTTCTTTATGTTTATTCTACAGAGAAATCTTATACATAACAGATTAGTGACCCTGCTGCACACCTGTGTAACCAAGGACAAATCCCAAGGCTGCTGGAATTATCTGATGCCCAAAGGCTCAAATGATAAGTTGTATGAAATACCAAGGCAGTCAAGTTGACAGGCCCTCCAAACCACACTTCACTGCAGATTCTCACTCACCTCATGTCTCTCCTGGAACTCAGACATGTCCAGCCTGATGAAGCCCTGTGCGGAAACAACAGGCACCAAGTCCATTTTGGGGTAGGAAGGTAGAGAGAAAGGCTAAGGAGGGGAACATCTCGACTGTCCCCAAGGCTTTCAAACCACACCAACTTATTTGAATCTATTTCATTCCTAGGACATGCCTCCTTTTCTATCCACGTACCTTCTACATGAATCCCTCATTCTCTACCTTACTAGAGCCAAATCATCTCTCTGACCTTCTAACTCTGACTCAGAATGTCTTTGTTCAGGTCTTCACCCATCCACCCACTATTCCTGAGGGCATCCTGTGTGTGCTGGGCACTGGACCTACGAGACGGTGTCCTTGAGGATTACCCCTTCGAGTGGTGCAGACATAGACAAAGTCAATCAGCAGCAAAGTGAACTGTGACCAGCAATAAATACCCAGATGGTTCTTTAGTGCCCTGCAACTTTGTAAATGTGTGTGGGGCACATGTCCCTTTGTTTTAGTTTTCTTTAAAATGAATACATGTAACTTAAAGAGTTATTAGCACATATGGAAGGCCCACTCCTTTTCATGAATAATTAACTGCTTGGGGAGTTATGAGGGTATTCACAGGTGCCCTGTCTATCCAGCCAGACTGGGTTCCCCACACCCCCCACCCCGCAGCTCCTGTCCTGTCAAGTTGGTGTATGCTTCCAACTAAGAGATGGCAATCACTGAATGCTACTTTTCTTGAGAACTGGGATGACAGAGTGATCTTGAGATCCTCAGAGGGGGTCGCTAGCTTGCCATTGGTCAGAAATTCACTCACTGATGTATTTTTAGTTCTTTCTCCCCCCATCAGTCTGTACCTCAGGTACAGGGTGGCGGGAAGAGCCCTGGGGTTCTACTTGTCTGTGTGGCTGTGGACATGCCACCCTTTTGAGCTGCAGTTGTAACACAGGCCTTTGGCTCCTCTTCCTGCCTCAATAGGGCCTGAGGAGAGGACCCGATCTAAGAGGCGGGACAGGGCTTAGAATAGTTATTAAGGTCACATGGGGCAAACACTGCTACCTGAGGGTATGGGGCAGGAGCCAGCATTACTCCCAGAGGTCCCCAGGAAGCTCAGCCAAGAGATATGCAGGCTTCAGGAAGGGTGGGAGGAGGGCTGTGAGGAAAAAGGGAGTGTTGCCCAAGGGGAACAATGGGCTAGAAGCCACAAGATGGGTTTCTAATTACTAGTAGCTGACATTCACTAGGTGCTTACTATGTGCCTGGCAATGTTCTAAGCAAGATAAAGGGGCTTAGAACATGTGTTAGTCTACGAGGTAATGATTGTTATCCCCACTTTACAGATGAAAAACTAAGTCAAAGATTAAAATAACTTGCCCAAAGTCACCTAAGCTTGACAATCTGGCTCCAAGTCTGTGTTCTTAGCCATTATGCTATGCTGACTCATATTTTCCTTTCTCCCAATCAGTGGGTTCCTGGCAGTCTTCACCTGAAGGGTTTAAGCTTTGTGTCCAGATGTCAATCAGTATACAGTGAGTACAATACAGACTCTAGTGCTTACTTATATCAAATGACTTGGGTTCTCATCCTAGTTCTTCTAATGACTTGTTATGTAACTTTGAACAAATCTTTGGGCTTGATTTTCTTGGCTGGAATCATTTTATTTATGTGATTTTAATTTGAGGTTATCTACAAAGTGCGGCAACAAAAATAATACTAATATCCAACATGTATTGATTACTTATTATGTACTGAGAATGGCATTTAACATTTTACATTATTATCTCATTTAACCTTCCTAATAATCCAACAAGATAGAAGTCCTTATTGAAACTATTTTACAGATGAGAAATCAGATGTAAACAAAGGTTCTGGCCAACTCCACCTAGAGGAGTGGAATTGGGATTTGAACCAGGCAGCTAGACGCAGATACCTGCTCCTCATCCCTTCATCTTACTGCCTATGTAAAAGCAAGCCCTCTTTTGGGCTCCATCACTTTACCTTGAGATAAGCTCACAGGATACCAGTAAGGTTCTTTCTCCAGGAATTATTAACCCTAGTAATGAAAGCTGCTCAATTTGGGAGAAAGAACACACAAGAGAAGAAAATAAGCTTAAAGGTAGATCTGAGAAAGAAATTATGCAAATGTGGATTGGCCCCTGTAGCTCAGTGGGTAGGGTGCCAGCCACATATAACCCAGGTTGGCGGGTTTGAACCAGACCTGGGCCAGCTAAATAACAATGACAACCCTAACAAAAAAATAGCCAGGTATTGTGACAGATGCCTGTAGTCCCAACTACTTGGGAGGCTGAAGCAAGAAAATCACTTGAGCCCAAGAGTTTGAGGTTGCTGTGAGCTGTGCCACCGGCACTCTACCGAGGGCAACATAGTGAGACTCTGTCTCAAAAAAAAAAAAAAATTATATAAATGTGCAAACAATGCTTTCAAGGCAACAAAGTCTGGATGTCATTAGTGCCTCTTCAAAAATGAGGAAACTTATTTAAGATCATAGAGCCATAACTAGAATTCAAGTCACTGGACTCCGAGGCCAGTGCTCATTTCACTTCTTCAGCCATCTTGGGAGGCAAATGAAAGAAAGCTCCTGTTTGGTAAGAGCCTATTTTACACTGGGCCCTGTATATAACACTTTCCATACCTCACTCCTTAGGTCCCGGAGATGTCAGGTACACTGGTTAGCTAGCTTGAAGTCCAAAAATCTCTCAGATTTTGAAGATAGGTCTCAAATATGCCTGTCACATTGGCCAGAAAATGTCTAGCTAAGTACAGATTCTGTAATTAGTTGGCCCATAGAGCTCATACAGGTAGGAGTTTTACAGAAGCACTAGTTATGATTTAAAAATAAAATACATGGATTTATTCTTATGCCTCTCATCTTTCTATATGAAACAGGGACAAACCAACATGTTTACAACCTAGCTTCCAAGGGCAGGTGAGAACAACGGTATTGAGTGGGAAGTTGAGAGACTGGGTTCTAGTTTTACTTCTCCTAACAAGTGACCTTGGACAAGCCTCTTACTGCTGTGGTGGCTCAGTTTTCTCGTGTGAAAAGTGGGTAATTTAGCATCTATACTTTTACTATTTTCCTCAGAGGATCAAATAAGACAGTAGATGGGGTGCTGCTGAGCAAAGTATGAGGTGATGCATAACTACAAGTCAAAAGAGTAGACCCTTAAAATGCGCGTGATCCTGAACTAGAAGCAACTCATATTACCTCACCTGTTCACGATAACCTTACATACAGGATTAGATAGCTTTACCTTGAGGCAAAAAGCTGAAAGTTTGAGGGTAAGATAATCTGCCTATGGCTGGTACAAAGCAGGACTGGAATTTGAGCCAAAGTGGACAAGAATGGCTGGCTCCAAAGCTTTGTCCACCATAGTCCACTTCCTCCAAGGGTTGGTGGTGTTGCTTCCTTCTAGGGGAGGCAAGTATCAGAGGATGCCATTCATCACGCCTTTAGGACATCCTGCTCTGGTGTAAATGTGCCTCCCATTTAGATGGGCCAACTAAAAAATTACACACATTATCAGTCTTTTAATAAGCCCCTTCTCCTTTCTACAGCAGCAAGTGAGCAGATACCTTCCTTCTACTCCCACTGTGTATGAAGACATATGAAGGGAGCTTGGATAAGGAGATTATAATTTGTAATTAAATATTAACCTTTCTGACAGTATTAAAATTAAACCACTCAGAATTCTTCATCCCTAATCAGGTGGTTCCTGCCCGTAACTGCATCTTCCCTAATAGTCCTGCTAGTTTATGGCCCTTTCCAGAGTGCTAATTGTTTCAATCGCTGCCAACCTGATGAATTGTCTTAAAAATGCTATTCCAGTTGGAGCATATTAGCAGCTGCGTGCTGCTCCTTGCCTGCCTGGCTGCCTGTCAAGTGGGTTTGGCTGAAGCACAACACAGCTACTGGCAGAGCCAGGGAGGCTTAAAAGCTGTCAGTTATTAGGCAGAGAGGGGGCTCAGAGGGACACTATCTGAGCTACCTTGTTTCTGTAGCTGCTACAGGCCTAAGTGGCCTCATAGGCGAGAGTATCTAGGCAACCTCCAGCAGTGGGCAGGGGGTATTTTAGCCTGAACAGTGGGAAGACTTACAGGAGAAGGTTTGGGTTTTGTAGAAATATTTCTTTGTTCTCTCTGAGGTTTGTGCTCTTTTTTTTTTTGAGACAGAGTTTAACTTTGTTGCCCTTGGTAGAGTGCCGTGGTGTCACAGCTCACAGCAACCTCAAACTCTTGGGCTCAAGCGATTATCTTGCATCAGCCTCCCAAGTAACTGGGACTACAGGTGCCCACCACAACACCCAGCTATTTTTTTTTTGTTGTTGTTGTTGTAGTTGTTTGGTAGGCCGGAGCTGGGTTCGAAACTGCCAGCTCCAGTGTATGCGGCTGGGCCCTACCCACTAAGCTATGGGCGCCGCCAATGAAAACACTTTCTGTCAGCATACAAAATCAAACTGAGCAGGCCTGGGTAAGCCCAAAGGTGAACAAATAGTGGATGGGGATGGCTCTCTCTTCTAGAGATCTGGGATTTAAGCCACAGGGGAAGGAGGACTATAAGCACCTAGGCTTGAGGAATAATAAAACATGTTTAGGGTTGGTGTCCATAGCTCAGTGGTTAGGGCGCCGACCACATACAACGCAGCAGGTGGGTTCAAATCAGGCCTGGGCCTGCTAAGCAACAATGACAATTGCAACAACAACAACATAATAGCCGGGTGTTATGGCAGGCCATGGATGCAATGGCTGGACCAGGGCTAACAGGCATAGTAGTCTCTAGTCCCAGCTACTTGGGAGGCTGAGGCAAGAGAATTGCTTAAGCCCAAGAGTTTGAGGTTGCTGTGAGCTGTGAC